>CATIWO010164058.1:0-22319 GCA_949673435.1 Macaranga tanarius
TATTTTAAAAATATATTATTACAAAAAATCATAATTTTATAATAAATTATTTAGTAAATAATTTATTTTAAATTATTTTAATAAATAATTTAAATTTATACATTGTATTTTTAGAAATTTTTTTAGCTTGTTTAGGCTCGTTTAAGCTCGTGAACAGCTCGCAAATACTTAGCGCTCTAATGAGCTCGGCTCGTTTATAAACGGACCAAGCCTGAGCTAGCCAAAGCTCGGCTCGGCTCGTTTACACCCCTACATGTAAACGTATTACTCATACTTATCAATTCATATATGTATCACATCTATATAAAATAATAATCACATATTTTCCTATGGAACTAAAGCTTGTTCATTCATATAACAACATGTACCAAAATGTGTACACCACATACACAGAACATATACCAAATATTTACCAAATATATACACCACATATCAATTAGATGAACATTCATATTTCATTTCATGATTCCAAAACTCATCCATTTGTATCACACATTATATTTTGGTATCCGGCCGGAACCACCTCACATGCGCATTTCTTACAAGTGGTCACATACTTAGACTATCCACCCGGCTCAGTCCCAGTTCTCACATCCTCACATATATATCATTGGGTAGCTATACGCCCGGCTCAGCTTGCCCATCTCATAATTTCATATTTTCTCATGTGACCACTACTGGAACTATCCGCCTGGCTCAGTTTCAGATTTTACATCAGTGAAGACTATCCGCCTGGCTCAGCCCTACTATTCCATATATTCCTCACCATCATTCAATCATTTCTCATTCTCATACACATCATATTTTAATAGCCATATCTCACTTCACATCATATAAATCACAATAAAACAATATCAAAATCTGTGTATGTATATCACATTTCACACATCACATAACTTGCTCAATTCTTTCATCATAATACATTTCTCACAATTTCTCATCATCATTAAATCAATCCATATAGGCATGCACAATTTACATTTAATAATCATGCCTCACTCCATAACACATTCCATCAATCTACCATTCATCATTTCACAATCTACATAGTTCATTTTCATACCACATTTAATCATAATTCAAGATCCACAAATCATATGTTATTCATATCACACCCCCAATAACTTGCTCAATTCATTCATAGCAATACATTTTTCATATTCACTTCACACCTCATTCAATCATTCAATTCACACAACACAATCTTCTCACAATATATATACCACATAGCAAACATGACTCTTGCATCCAACTCAATAAAATACAACTAAGTGCAACCTCATACTCTAGGTTCAATATGCCCAAATAATTCACACACAAGTCCAAAAATTATGAAAATATTTCTGAAGCTAGATCTATGAGTCTATTTCAATTGTTAATTGGAATTACTTAATTTGGATATGTGTAAAATTAATTATGAATTTTTTATACAACTCGGGTAAAATAGTCAAAACAGAGTTGATAGTATGAGCATGAAAATATTCAGTTATGCCAGTCAGTCTTAACAGCAAAATCAGCTAAACCTCAAAACATAAAAGCTGTAGAGGATACTCTAAAGGTTCTATAGAATCAAACATTTCTCAAATCAGAGCTCTACAACTCAAGATATGGTAAAAAAAAAAAAAAGACTAGTGCACATGCAAAACAGAGTTCGAATTTTTCTAACATCAAAACCTAATTCAATTAACCAAAATAAATACAAGACTTACCAAATTGATGCTCCCAAAGGCTTATGGATTTTCTAAAGCTCCTCAAATTAATTGCTAGATATGTAGAGAAAAAACAAATCCCCCAAAGCTATCAAAATCCCCTCTGTTCTTCTTCCTCTCTACCTTTCTCTACACACTCCTCGCACTACACATATACATATACTACATATATTTAATTATACTCACACACAACATCCACCAATCACTTTCCATCAATTGTCCCCCTAAGGTCCCTTAAATAAAAGATAACTTATCACTTAAAATAAAATAATACTAACACCTTTAATTAAATATACATAATATCTTCACAATAACTCCTCTCCCCCTTAATGAACTTGAATTATTACACAATAATCCATAACTTCCAATTTGGACAAATAACTCTAAATTTTGTTATCAATTATACACATTTCTACTAACATTGACATAACCACTCTTTGATGCAATCCATATCTCTACTCCATATGTTATGAAAGGTATAATATATGAACATTACTTCTAAAATGCAGGTGTTACAGTACATGCATAAATAGTTTTAGTATAATATGTTTCAAAATAATAATTTTGTAAAAAATACTATTATTTCCACCTAAAAATAAAAGGGTACTCATTTCATTTTTTTTTTAAAAAAACTCTTAGCATATAATTTGTAATGATAATAATACTTTAATAGTAGTAAAGTAGTAGTAGTAGTAGTAGTAGTAGTATCAAATTATATACTTAATACTTATTGTTGACCCTTTGCATGATTAATAAGTTGATCAACCTCAAATACTCAAATCAACCCTTGTTTTGACTTTAACAATCATTTTTTAGTTACTAATATGTTTGTTTAAGTGTGATTATAAGATAGATTAAGACCATTGATAGAGCAAGCAATAGAAGGTGATTTGAAGATTAATTAAAGTCCTCAAAGGCCCATATTGATATCTCTAATTGGATCATGAATGGTTACAACTCATGTGGGATTAATTGGAGTCAAAATATACAAGTTCACTAGGTGAGAACTACCCTCAAAATTGTGAGATGGAAGGTCACAATTGTGAGGGGTGGCAGGCTTACACAACAGGAATGAAGAGACTGAGTTGAAAGGACCCGACACCCTCACTGATGACCTATCTCACAATCGTGAGATAGGTCGTCATGATCCTGACATGGCTCCAATAGTCAATTTTTCAATTCCAATGGTCACATTTTCAAGGCTCACGATCGTGAGGGCTCAGTCACGATCGTGAGTAATGTAAATCCTGTAAAAAAATTAAAATCACATTTAATGAAGCTTGAAGAGTGTTTGGACAAATTTAATGCTTTCTAACAGCTAGATTTTCATCCTCCAACTATAAATATAAGGTTTAGAACTTCATTTAAGAAGTTTAAGAGTTGGTGGAGCAAATTGATTTTGCTAATTTATTAAACCAAGCTTTGTTTCTTTCTTAAACATTTTCTCTTTGTATACTCTTTAATTGTAAACAAACTCCTGTTGAGTTTGTATCTACCCTTCTTGTGAGAGTTGGGTAAGTGTTAGAGATGGGATTCCTTCATCTATTTATTCTTTGGGGTTGAAAAAGTGGGTGGTGAGGTTCTTTCTCTTTGGGTTAGTATTGAGCCTTAGTAAAAACACATTGATTGTAAAGGTTATGAGTTAGCCTTGAAAACTCTTGTGGGAAGGTTTAAATGTGAGCTTTAAAAACACTTGAAAAAAGGTTAGTGTTGAGCCTAGAAAAATACATTAAAGATTTATTTATATTGAGCTAAGAAAAACACAAGTTATTGTAAGGTTAGTGTTGATCCTTAAAACACTTTGTTGTACACAATCTTGATAATAAGATTGGTGTGGGTGATTGAAAATTCGAACTTGGGAATAAGTTAGGTAGAGGATATAGGATTGGTTATAATCCAAACCTCTATAAATAATTGTATTTTTGTGTGTGTTGGTTAAACACTTTTTAATTTGCTCTTATTTTTAATTTTCCTCTAAATCACTCATTGGCCCTATTCACCCCCCTCCCCCCCTTCTAAGGCCCCTTTTCACATATATATTATCATGAGTTTAAAAAATTATCTATTCGCATGTGAAGCACATGGTTTTTTACTAGTTTATTTAAGTGTCTGTATCATTAAGTAAAATTATAAAAGAGTGTTTCAAATAGATTTTAGAGTTTAAACTGCTTATATGTCTCACTTTAAGTAATAAATTGATTTAAACACTCTTTTTGTACATTATATTTCATTTTAAGTTAATACACAATCATACCTTCAAATTTACTCATTTTTGCTAATATATTCTAATTTTAAAAGTGCGACAATTTGGTCTATGTACTTTTCAAGCTATTACAATTTTATCCTTTGTGAAAATGGAGTGCTCAACAATGTTACATAGACACTTTAATTAGTAGGTATTTTCTCATATTCGTGTCCCCATTTTTTCGTGTCCGATACTTTTTAGACACTTCAATTATAAGGGAGATATTTCAATTAGAAGTTATTTTCTTATGTCTGTATCCCCATTTTCCATATCCCCATATTCATATCCGTGCTACCTAGGTGCTCAATAATGATGTGTACACTAACTTGTAAAATTAATTACACAACTAGCAATTAAAAATCAAAAGCTAAAAAATAAAAAATTGCCTAAACTCACTGTTTTGACTTGTCAAATGACACCATTTTATTTTTTTTAACACTATTTGACGAGTTTTCTTCTTCCCCTCCTCATCATTTTTCTTTACTTGTTATTTAGCCTACAACTTCTATTATTGTTCTTCTTTTTCCCCTTTTTTATTCATCATTGTTAATTAGACAAATCAATTTTGTGACCTGTGAAATGATTCTATCATAGATAAAGACTTAGAAAATGACACTGAGAGTCTCAAAGATGGAAAGAGATGAAGATGGGATCTCAAATGTTAAATTGCCAATATGTTTATTCATCTCATCACCATGTAACACAAACAAGTTGCTCATCTAGCTATATACTATTGCCAAGATTATAGCACTTGTAGGAGTGTAAACAAGTCGAGTCAAGTCGAGTTTTGGTTAGCTCGAACTTAGTTCATTTATAAATGAGTTGAGTTTATTATGTCGCTTTGTTTTTGCAAGCTATTTATGAACCTAAACAAGCTAAAATAAATTTTTAAAAATATAAAATATAAATAAAATTATTCATTAAAAAATTAAAAATAAATTGTATACTAAATAAGTTATTATAAAATTATAATTTTTTTAATAATATATTTTTTAAGTATCTAAATGAATAAAAATTTGTATATTATATATGTAAAATTAAATGATTAATATATTAAAATTACAAGCTAGCTCGTGAGCTCTTATTCGAGTTTGTTCACAAGCTTCACAAGTTGAGTTTTGTATAGTTTTTGCTCAGCTTATTTATTAAACGATCTTTAATATATGAGTTTGAATGAGCTCCGAGTAGCTCATGAGCGGCTCGGCTCATTTACAGCCCTAACCACTTACCCACGTAAGGAGTAACCACATGACTGCTTTTAGTTGCTCATATGGGTTTACTGACTCATTTGCATCATTTATTGTTGTTTCTATATGTAACATCCTGCTCTAGAATTAACTGGGTTATAGATAGATTTATGGATTAGATAGCATTATAAATAAATTTTGAGGATTGTTTTGGTGCTTAAGGATATTATAAGGGTCAAAATGGATATTTTATTTTGAAAAAAAAAAAGAAAAAAGTTACTGTAGCAATCTTCCTTCTCCACATTTTCCTCTTCTCCATATCACCATTTGTTTCTTTCTTTCTTTCTTTCTTTCTTTCTTCCTTTCTCACTTTCTCACTATTTTCTTTGCTTTAATTATCTTCAAACTTCTTTCATCAATGGTCAACACAATAAATTCCAAGCTTTATTTAGCAAATTCAAGATTTATATATATAATTTTTGGTAAGTTAATATTTATAAACCTTCAAGCTTTTGAATTGTTCAAAAATGGATGTTTGGATTGAATTTGAGTTTTAATGCTTTGGTTTATCAAAAACGGACCCCTACGATGTTTAGAATGGTGTTTAGGATTGAATTGGGTTGATTTTTGGTTTTTTGGCCAAAATCAGAGCTGATTCTGCATTTCTGGACCGCTAAGGTGATGCCTCAGTGCTGCTGAGGTGGTGTCTCAATGCTGAGGAGGTGCCTCAATGCACTCAGGCAGTGCCTCAATGCACTGAGGAGATGCCTCAGTGCACTGGGAAGGCGCCTGAATGACCTTTTCGAGCCCCGAAACCCTAATTTGAGCTGTTTTAAACTATTTTTCCGGGTCCTATACCATATTTTTTAGCCGTAGATTGATTAAATTGAGTAGAAAATAGATTTTTGGCTTCTATTCTTATGATTTTTCTTCTGGATGTTAGAAGTAATCTTCAACCTAGCTGTAGAACATAGGCCAGAGCCAGATAGGTAGTCGTTGCTTCAGCAAGCTCAAGTGAGTAGTTATATGTATATAAAATTAGTTTTGAAACTAAGTACATATAAGTATATGTATGTAAAGTTATTAAAAGGTTTTCTATGATTTAATTACTGATGATTCCTTACAAATAGGATTTTATCAAGTATCAGCTTGCAAAATATAGTTTTACAAGCTAATTAGTTTTTATATCAAAAAATTGGGAACATATGGTATATAATTATTGTTGAGATAGCAAAAGTAATTTTAAAGCAAAGATATGTTAATATTTTTCAGTAATATACAAGTATCAGCTTTATGATTTAGCACGTATGTTTTATCAGCTTTATGATTCAGCAAGTACATTTTCTTAACAGTTTGATATATGTAAATGTTTTGGTTTTATGGACAAAATTTATACACTTGTATCATGTACCCTTTAAATTGCACCATGATAACTGGTGTTTTATCTCAGCAGTATTATTATGTATATGATTATATCAGCAGTATTATCTAACAACTATCTTGGGGACAGTGCTTAGTTGTGCATATAGCCTTAAGGGCGTACAACCGGATAGTTTAGCTCTGTGCATGCGTATGACCAGTAATATATATACACATGGGCTGCCAGCATTATCATTGCACCTATTGTGTTAGCAATTTAGCAAAATTGTTTAGTTATATGTTAATGAGTGTATGGGGTAGCATATTTATTTTTATGAATATTATTTCTCAGACTTATATCAGATTTTATTAGCAACTGTATAGCTAATGTATATTATTATTTCAGCTAGCAATAATAAGTTTATGCATATGTATTATACTATGTTATTTTAAAAGTTTAATGATTATTTTAAAGGCAGCTATATTTATATCTTTATAAATTATTTTAGCAAATAGCTAGTGTTCCCACTTTACTTTATTGTACATTATTTTTAGCCACTCACTGAGTATTTTTGTACTCACCACTCTTATTTTAAAATATTTTCAGATTCAGTGGAGTAGATCGTAGGACCTATTTTGGGTTATCCACCTGGTGTCTAGAGGAGGTTGTGCTAATCAGCTAAAAATCTATTTACCTTATATTACCTTTAAGATTGACTTGTTAAAGAGTTGAGAGTATTTTACTATTTGGGAAATTACAATGTTTAAAAAGACTCTATAATGTATAATAGCAGTATTACCTTCAATTTACTGTAAGTTATTAGCAATTTAAGTATGATATATTCCCATTTTCAGCAGTAGCACTAGCCAGTTTAGAGCTGGTGAGCGGGTATGACAATTAATTAGTATTAGAGCATAGGTTATTAATTCTATAGACTCCATTAGGCAGAATAAATTGATTATGTTTTTTATCTTAGTCTTTTGTTATGGTATAGGAAGATGCCACCCCGAGCTATAGATGGCAGAGGTCACGGTGGTCGAGGTCGTCATCGTTGTGTTGAGAGGTTAGAGGATGTTGGCCAATCTCATAGGAATCCAACTTCATCTTTACCTTTGAAATGGATGGATGTGCATGAGTTGCCTAAAGGCAGTGAGTCTGTAGATGATACTGCCTCACAAAGAGATCATTCTAGGGCAGACCCACCCCCATAAGCTAATCCACCACCTCCAGTAGCTCAAGTACCACCTATCATAATTCATATTGATGTTGAATTAAGTATAGCTATAGCCCAAGCCATTATAGTTAGTATGACATCTAGAAAACAACATAAGCCTTGGGATATAGTAAAACATTGCAGACATTTAGGAGCTGAGAATTTTGATGGCTCTCTAAATGTTGAAAAGGCTGTTGAGTGGCTTATGAAGATCGAGAAGGTTTTTGCCTCTATGGAAATCTCAGATAGGGATAAAGTTAGTACAATAAAAATGTTTTTGCAAGGAATAGCAGATAGTTGGATGGATCAGATATCGCCTTCGTGGTGATGAAATAACTTGGCAAACATTTGTAACTAAATTTCAAAAGAAGTATATTTCAAAGAGCTATAGAAAAAGGAAGCAAAATGCCTTGTTTAGGTTAGCATAAGAAGATATGACTGATAGAGAGTATATAGATAAGTTTGAAGATCTATATTGATTTGTGGCTGATATGCCTCCTTCTAAGGAAAATAAGTATGACCGATTTTTAAGTGGCTTGTATGTGATTATTCGATCTGGTTTGGCTTCATTTGAATGTACCATTTATAGAAGATTAGTAAAAAAGCTTTTGAGGTTGAGAAGTTAAAGAAAGAAGAAAGGGAAATATTTTAAAAAGGTTGAAAGCACAATCAGAGTTCCTTCTATGATAGTGATAAGCAAACCAGCAGAGGGGTTAATATAGTATTACCTAGATTTGGTTATGGTAATAGTGGGCAAGATTCATACATGAGCATGAGGCAACAAGCTAATCAATTTTAGATAAGTCAAGGTTCTATAAGGCAGCCAGTTAGTAGCTCTGCTAGTGCCCAGAGATAATCTTGGAGTGGTATGCACTCAAATAATCAAGGAGGAATCACATATCCACAATACATAAATTATGGCAAGTTTCATGAAGGGAAATGTAAGAAAAGATCATTTAGTTGTTTTGAGTACGGAGAAATTGGGCATTTTAAAAAAGATTGTCCTTCATTAGTACATTTTGGTGGTTCAGGACAAGGGAATGCAACTCCTAGGAATTTTCTACTGAATAAGCAGTTTACCACTGATTCTAGCCCTAGTGTTAGTAAAGGTAGTGTCATTATTGCAGCATCCCACCAAAGACCAAGTGCCTAGCAAAATTAACTTTTAACTCAAGTTAGGGCTTATGCAATGAACTAAGAGGAAACATTGGCATATTTAGGAGTTGATACCGGTATGTTAACTATCTTTGATCGAGATGTTTATGTGCTATTTGATCTAGGATTGTGATTGTGTTCATATATAATATACCAGTGTATTCTTAAAGTAAAGAGGAATATAAATAATATTTTAGGATTGTATTGTAAATTTTAAGAATAAAATTTCTTAAAAGGGAGAGAATTGTAACATCCTACTCTAGAATTAACTGGGTTATAAATAGATTTATAAATTAGATAGCATTAGAAATAAGTATTGAGGGTTGTTTTGATGCCTAAGGATATTATATAGGTCAAAATGGATATTTTGTTTTGAAAAAAAAAAGAAGTTACTGTAGCAATCTTCCTTCTCCATGTTTTCCTCTCCTCCATATCACCATTTCTTTCTTTCTTCCTTTCTCACTTTCTCATTATTTTCTTTGCTTCAATTATCTTCAAACTTCTTTCATCAAGAATCAAACAACAAATTCCAATCTTCATTTAGCAAATTCAAGCTTTATATATATAATATTTGGTAAGTTAATATTTATAAACTTTCAAGATTTTAGATTGTTCAAAAATGGATGTTTTAGATTGAATTTGAGTTTTAATGCTTTGGTTTATCAAAAATGGACCCCTGTGATGTTTAGAATGGTGTTTGGGATTTAATTGGGTTGATTTTTGGAGTTTCTGATCAAAATCGAAGCTGATTCTGTGTTTCTGGACCGCTAAGGCGATGCCTCAGCACTATGGAGGTGCCTCAATGCTGATGAGGTAGCGCCTCAGCACTAAGGAGGTGCCACAGTGCTGAGCAGGCACCTTAGCATTGAGAAGGTGCCTTAGTGCACTGAGGAGGTGCCTCAGTGCACTAGGGAGGTGCCTCAATTACCTTTTCGACCCTTGAAACCCTAATTTGAGCTGTTTCAGACCATTATTTGGGTCCTATACCATATCTTTTAGCTGTAGATTAATTAAATTGAGTATAAAATAGATGTTTAGCTTGTGTTCTTATAATTTTACTTCTGGATGTTAGGAGTAATCTCCAACCCAGTTGTTAAACATAGGCCAGAGCCAGATAGGTAGTTATTGCTTCAACAAGCTAAGGTGAGTGGTTATATGTATATAAAATTAATTTTGAAACTAAGTACATATAATTATATGTATTTAAAGTTATTAAAAGGTTTTCTATGATTTAATTACTGATGTTTCCTTACAAATAGGATTTTATCAAGTATCAGCTTGTAAAATATAGTTTTACAAGTTACTTAGTTTTTATATCAGAAAATTGGGAATATATGGTATATAATTATTGTTGAGATAGCAAAAGTAATTTTAAAGCAAGGATATGTTAATATTTTTCAGTAATATATAAATATCAACTTTATGATTTAGCAAGTACATTTTATCAGCTTTATGATTCAGCAAGTATGTTCTCTTAGCAGTTTGATATAGGTGAATGTTTTGGTTTTATGGACAAAACCTATACACTTGTATCATGTATCCTTTAGATTGCACCATGATAAATGATATTTTATCTTAGAAGTATTATTATGTACATGATTATATCAGCAATATAATTTAGCAACTGTCTTGGGGACAACGCTTGGTTGTGCACATAGCCTTGGGAGTGTGTAACCTGGTAGTTTAGCTCTGCGCATATGTATGACCAATAATATGTATATACATGGGCTAGCAGCATCATCATTGCGCCCATTGTGTTAGCAATTCAATAAAATATTTTGGTTACATGTTAATGAGTATATGGGGTAGCATATTTATTTTTATAAATGTTATTTCTTAAACTTATATCATATTTTATTAGCAACTATATAGCTAATATATATTATTATTTCAGCTAGCAATAATCAGTTTATGCATATATATTATACTATATTATTTCAGCAGTTTAATGATCATTTTCAAGGCAGCTTTTTTTTATATCTTTCTAATTGTTTTAGTAAATAGCTAGTGTTCCCACTTTACTTTATTATACATTATTTTTAGCCACTCAGTGAGTATTTTTGTAATAACTACTTTTATTTTAAAATATTTTCAGATTTAGTGGAGTAGATCGTAGGACCTGTTTTGGGTTATCCACCTGGTGTCTAGAGGAGGTTGTACCAATCAGCTAAAAATCTATTTACCTTGTATTACCTTTAAGATTGACTTGTTAAAGAGTTGAGAGTGTTTTATTATTTGGGAAATTACAATGTTTAAAAAGACTCTATGATGTATAATAGCAGTATTACCTTCAAATTATTGTAAGTTATTAGCAATATAAGTATGATATATTCTCATTTCCAATAGTAGCACTAGCCAGCTTAGCATGTCGCACCCGCTCACCAGCTAGCGAAGCGGGTGTGACACTATAACTGCCTTGTTAAAGACATTGAAACAAAGATTACAACAATAAATAAGAAGCTAAATTTGGAGTTTTATTTGATAAAGCTTAGTGAAACAAAATTTTAGACTGCAGTTTTAGTTTCAACATAACAGTTAATACACTAAATTAAAAGCTTTTTGTACTCAATCTTACGGCTTCCTTTAATGTTGGATTCAGCATCATTTGCATTCCCATACAAAAAAGAATTGTTAATAGGCACTTTAATTTTTTATTTCCTAATAGATGCCACTATTACCTGAAAAAAAGAGGTGTGAAAGGACTGCCTCTTGGCTTTTAGTTCCTCTAAAATTGAAAAAGAAGAAGGATGATTGTAGAAGTTATAGGTTGGATGACAAAGAGAACAAATATGATAGGGTAAAAAAACTCTAATTAGATGGTGTCAGAACCAATTAAAATGGTGTCATTTACAACATGTAAAAACAATAAGTTTTGGCAAATTGTTTTTAGCTTTTGCCAGCTTTGTAATTAATCTTAAACTCTAGTATGCCACATTTTTATTAACACACTCCATTTTGACAGAGAAAAGAATTGTAACAACTTGAAAAGTACACATGCCAAATTGCCATTCTTTTAAAATTAGGATATGTTGGTGAATATGAGTAAATTTAATGGTAGGATTATGTATTAACTCTTCATTTCTTTTATACCTAAAGAATAGTCTTAGCAAGTAAAGGAAGTCTCTGAAGGAGGTGACTTCAAGCAAAATCCTTATAAACCAAATGGGATATCTGTGAGAAAGCATAAGCATCTCCCCCCTCTAAGGCGTGCTCTAGCTCATCACCCTCCAGGAGATGTGTCCAAAAGATAGAAGTGGAAGAATGGTGAGGTACTCCCCTACGTGAAAGGCCCTTATGCCAACACTGGATGTGCTCTCCCAACTACTACATCCTACAATTAAGGCCCTGAAGTAGCACTCATCTACTAAATAGAGCCCGAGATCGAGTCATAACTTCTTTCCCACCATTTGTAGGACCATTTAAATCATACCACATCTGCAAATAATTAGGGGTGAGCATTTGATTGGTTCGTTTAAAACCAGATTAACCTAATTTTTTAATATAAAAACTGATCCGACTAAAATTTTTTTAGAAAATTGAATTAATCGAACCAAATAAACTGACTTTTTTATACAAAAAATCAAACTAAATTTTTAAAATAATAATTTATTTTAAGATTTGAATATTATTATTTATATATTATATAAAATATTTTAAACATAAAAATAAATTTAGGTTATTTCGATTAACCAAAATTTTTATATTGAAAACTAAATTGAAATTAATTTTGATTTTAACATTCAAAACCAAACTGAACTAAAATTAATTAAAACCCAAATTGAATTAACCGAATAACCAAACCAATAAAAATAACCAAATTAACCAAATTAACCAAACCAAATGCTCACCTCTACAAATAATAGGTAAAGTTAATGGATGAATCTGAAATTTATAGTAGTTGTATTTCTGTTTTCTTATATTTTACCTCAATCTTGGTTATATCATTAATACGCTAACAGTGAACATGAACCCAAGCAGCATGTGGAAGGGTCCAACTGGCTCCCCACTAGCTCAAGGAAGGTCCTCCCAGTAGAAATTGGATTCATCCCAACTAATAGACAAGTCTCTAATCCCCAAACTTATATTTATGAGAAAAGTTAAAATGAGCTTTAAAGGTAAGAATAAGAAAAGCAAGTTAAAACAGAGAGGACGTATTAGAATAGTGTGCCAACAGCTAAAAAGTCTCTCTTTCACCTTGATACTTAATCCATATTACAGTAGAGATGAGCAGGCGTGGCACTACCCTAGTTATAAGAAGCAACCCTATCTAAATCCCGTAGAGACATCAAGAACAATAAGTCAAAAGAGCTCATTACTATATCTGCAAATAAGGTAGTGGCTAGGAGATATACCAAGAAGGCACGAATAAACTAGTTAACCTTTTATGGAGTCCATAGTACTCTTACACAAACTAGAGTGTAGTAAGTATGAATCAAATTGAACTTTAGCATATAAGCCCCCTTCATATTTGGATCATGCCAAGAATCTCTATAATAAAGGCCAGTTCGTTTAGGGTACCCTGATGAATAATCATATTAAAAGGGATGGTCTCTCCATCATATATAATCTTAGTAATAGCAGTGAAGGATATTTAATCTAGTGTTATCTCACAAAAAAAGAAGTGAAAAGTGTAGGTCAAGTCAAACCATCTCTCCATTAATGTATATAGAGAGTGATAATTTGTTCTGCCCATGGGTGTAAGAAGAGTAAAGATGAAACCCTTAAAGCTAAATGTCCTTAATTATTATCTTGATCAGCTCTAGAAAGTCCTCATACCAAGTAAGTGCCCTGGCACCCTTGAAATTGGGCTAGTCATGTTACAAATATTAGAACAACGTAAATCAAGGAGCTTTTCTAGTTAAATTCATAAAATAATAAGCTAACCTTAGGATGTGGAGTGAGTGGGACATGAAAGCCATATGTGTTGTTTGTAGAATATGGCTTAAGATTTGTATTTCTGTTATTTATTTTTCTAGGAATCGGTCAATGAGTTAGAGAGTGTATTTCTAGAAGTTAATAATTATTGGCTATTTTATTGCTAACTAGCCATTTTATTTCTTTTGTTTACTCCTTTTATTTAGAGTAGTGGTTGAGTCCTTGATATATTTAAACTCAACTAGTGAGTTGTGTAAAAGGTATAGATATGACTTGAAATAAAACTCTATGATTCATTCTCACCTTAAGCAGAATACTTTTTTTTTCTTAAAATCTCTTAAATAGCTTTGATTGGGACCTATTATTGGTATCAGAGTTCAACATAATGACTACCGACAAGGAACGCATTATCGGTAGTCATTGTAAACTTAGAAGTTGTGCTTGGAACTATCTAAAAATCATCTTAGTGTAAATGCAAAGTTATAATAAATGGAGATTAATTTAAGCAAAGAAATTAAAGCCTTTATTTTCTCCTAGCCATAAAAATTCCTATAATAGGCATACTCACAACACTAAGGATGAATCTCGGGAAAATACTGAAGGAAGGCGGCCAATGTTCTCATCTGAATTGGCCAAACTTGAGTTTTCTAAATATTTCAGCGATAATTCTACCGAATGGTTCAATTGAATAAATCAATTCTTTCAATATCAAGGCACCATAAAAACACAAAAGGTGTCCTTAGTTTCGTTTCATCTTGAGGGTAAAGCAAACCAGTAGTGGCAATGGTTACATCGAGCTTACAAAGAAGAAGGGAAAGAAGTGACATAGAAAATTTTAACAGAAGAGCTATAGGCTTGTTTTGGTCCAACTGATTATGAAGATTTCGATGAAGTATTGTCAAAGATAAGCCAAACAAGCTCCTTACGTGATTACCAAAAGGAGTTTGAATGGTTGGGCAACCAAGTGCAAGGATGGACTCAAAAAGCTTTAGTAGGAACATTTATGGGAGGTCTCAAGGCAGAGATATCGAATGGCATTTGGATGTTTGAGCCCAAAATCTTGAAGGAAGCTATTAGTTTAGTTAAAATGCGAAATGAGCAGTTGTCCTATTAAAATAAGGCTACACTCGATGAGATCAATCTTGACTCTTCACCCATGAAAGCTTCACCAATAAAATGACTCAATTGGGATGAGATGCAAAATAGATGAACTTCAGTCATATATTTAAATTGTGATGAAAAATTTATACCTGGGCACAATTGCAAAGGCTCATAGCTATTGTTGCTTGAAGGAAATTATATTAACAGTGAAACAAGCTTATCAACTTGAACCTTGAAGATAAGGTTCTACTAAAAGAAGGGGGCAATGATAAGCCAACCTTAGGATATGGAGTGATTGGAACATGAAAGCTGTATATATTGTTTGTAGAATATGGCTTAAGATTTGCATTAGTTGTTTATGTTATTTATTTGTATAGGAATTGGTTAATAAGTTAGAGGGAGTATTTCCAGTAGTCAATAATTATCGGCTATTTTGTTGCTAACTAGCTGTTTTATTCCTTTTGTTTACTCCTTTTGTTTATGATTGATTCCTTAATATATTTAAACTCTACAAATGAGTTGTGTAAAAGGTATGTGTGTGAATTAAAATAAAATTCTACAATTCATTCTCACCTCAAGCAGAATACATTCTTTTTTTAAAAAAATCTCTTAAATAGCTTTGATTGGGACCTCTCATAAAACATAAATTTTTTCATTCCAACATTTAAAAAGAGCCATTTGCCTCTTTGTTAGAGGTGATCGCCTTAGAAAAAAGATAATAGCCTCTTATTTGAGCTGACAAGGCAATCACTTTAGCAATCAGGTGATCGCCTTTACGTCGAGGCAATCGCCGGTATTGTGAGGCAATCACCTTAGTGCTGTTAGGTTTATCGCCTTAGCACAATTAGAATACCCATAACCTCAAATTCTCTCAATTTTAGCATACATTTTCCTTAATTATTGTTAAATTAGCTAGATTTTATTCATGTATTCTTAACAAAGTTTAAATCGCTAACCTCTTCTGATGCAGTAAACCAGAGATGGGAGTGTAAATCTACTATAAGAGGAACCTCCGACTCTGTTGTACATCCTAGAGATCGCAGTAGATTCATAATAGGTGGTATGTACTCTCAGTCCATAACAACAAACATGCAAAGAGGATCAGGAGTAGTAGAAGTATATATAATGAAAATGAAACTAAGTTGGGTTTTTTCTTGGGCTAGATTGAGCCCATGAGCTCTAAATTAATTTCTAGGACTTGTGGGTTGGACTTAGTTCCTAATATTTTTAGCTAAGTTGGACTTTCCCTATGAGCTGGAATTGTACGTCATTTTTTAGTTGCTGTGTTTCCACTTTCCATACATCGTTTGGATATATTATGAAGCCCATTCAAAATTCGGGTGCTAACAAAAAGTTTTTTTTGGTTGTTTAATGGACACATAAAGTTTTAAGAATTGGTTGTGTTTGGATATATTACGAGGCTCATTCAAAATTCAGTGCTAACAAAAATTGTTTTTGGTTGTTTAATGGACACAAAGATTTGAGTTTTTTTTTAGATTTGGTTTTGTTATCTTTTACAGGTGTCCTAAGTATCATAAATTTTATTGATTTCAAGAAAAGGAAAATATATATGTTTTCCAAGAAAATAAAATTAAAAAAAAAAGGAAAAAATATAAGAGAATATATAGAAATCTTTTTAGCATGTCATTTCTAAAATATTTAAAAATTAAAAAAAAATTATTTTGAATGGTAAACATCATGCACCCTTCTAATTTGTGAAAATTTAGAACAAATTAACCAAATAATAAAATATTCAGGGTGAAGGTTGAATTATTACAAGTACATATAAACATAGAAGAATTTTGCAGCGGTTGTACTCTGTAGCAACCTGTTATACTTCTTATGAATCAAAAAGACACTTATGGATAATTTGATTGATCAAAGCAATTTAATACCAAATTTGAATTCCAAAGAGAATTTGTTTAAAACATCAGAATTATTTTCGGTGTGGAATAGTTGAACAAATTGAAAAGCATTTAATACATAAACCATACTCATCTCATCCGAATCAAAACCGCTCACCATTCAGAACCTGAATATGAATATCTGTTTCGTTGGATATTGCCATAGATATCCTCATCCATGTAATAAACAAACAAGCATCCTAACACATACTAATACAATATTGAAAACACGCAAACTCCTCTACCATAAATGGGTTCAGGAGCAAATAATGTTGGCCGCCGCAACAAAAGTTCAGAAAGGCAAATAATAATAGTGAGAGAGGTGGCTGACATGAATCTAGTTGAAGTCGGGCTTTTCTGGGTATGTGCAGCCTGACCTTTGGATGATCACATTGGCTGCGTAGCATCCCACTCTCACGCAGTCTTCAACGGACTTCTCTTGGACTAGCTGTGACAGAAATCCACCAACAAAAGCATCCCCTGCCAAAAGAAATTTCCTTGATTTGTCAGAGAGGAAAATTTCATAGAATGTTAGTTTGCATACAAGTTCTGAGTTCGCTTCTCGTTTGTGTATTAGCTGGCGCTGTATGAATAAGATAGCACCATAAACAAATCAACTAAGAAAATATTGACGGATCTAAATGATCACAGCATACACAATAGAATAGCTGAAATTATACCAAAATACAAACCATTATTTCATGCAATTTACAAACGATCAAGCAGCACATATGCACAAAAGAAGATGTAGCTTCCAATGCCTAAGAACATCATTGATAGATGCATTTCAAATAACTCAAAGATGAATATCCCACAGATGAAACAAGAGAGCACATACCTGCTCCATTGGTATCAACCAGCTTCTCCTTTGGCAACAAGATTACAGGGAATAATTTCACCTTCCCATCCTCAGCAACCACAACAGGATCAGAACCTTGAGTAATGACGGTAATTCTTTTATGTGTCCCTGATGCCTTGGGCCACTGAGAGATCTTTATAGCAATCTCCTCAACGTTATCAGTCTGATTAAAAAAAAATCCAGTGAATTCAATCCATGGTGTAACAGGAGCATGGAATTCTCTGATTAGTAAAAGCAAACATGAAGACAAATTACCTCCCATCCATGAACCTTTGCAAAGGTTCTGGCTTCAGTTTCATTACCAAAGACATAGTCCATGTATGGTAAAACTTTCTCCTGTGCGTCCTTAAAGAACTCGCAGATGAATGGAGCTGAAAGATTCATTGAGAAGATCTGCAATTTCATGACTAGAATCATTGAGACACACAAAATTCAACAGCTAAAATTTTATCCCTCAAAACGAGCATTAACTTTACCTTGTTGTTTGCAGCTGCATGTTCAGCAACAAGTTGAATAGACTCAGGAGAAACAGTAAGGAAAAACCCAGCAATATAGAAATATTTTGCTTTCTCCACTGTTCAAAACAGAATTGTTATACAGGTCAGACGAACAGGAAAGCACATCCAACTATTAAGCAAAAAGCTAAAATTAGAAGCAACAAGAACTGAAACAGGTACCAAGAGCCCAATTCTCTGGTCTCTTCAAATGCTCAGTTTTGTAACAGTTTGCTGCTGACAAATTTGCAACAAGTGACCTGCACAAACATTGAACTTCTACCGCATTAAACTACAGCAAATAAATAATAAGATATGAATGTGTTGAATTCAATATGCAGATCTCCTGTTATTCCCCTTTTTTTTTTTTTGATGCAACACTTAAAGAACACTACCATTTAAAATCTCATGAACAGAAGACTAGCCAATGATCCTACTACCTTTAGCTAGCATGAACCCAAGATGCCAGTACCTAGAAAAGAAATGGATCATATGCACAAAACAAGGCAACTGTGATGGCTGGAATCTCTCTGCGCAAAGAATTTCCAATGGTGGTTAACCACCAGCATTAACATCATTTTCTTCACCTTTCCTTTTAATGATTAGAATACCATGAATAGTGTTATGCTCATCAGCTGATATAATCAACAGCCTCACAATGTCTAAACAGGAACCAGAAAAGAGTAGACACACTTGTACAAATGTCTAAATAAATGTAGGAAGCAATAATAAGTGCAGACTACAGCCCCATTTGTCAATTTTTAGATAATTACAGGAACAAACAAACACATCCACTAATTGTAGGTCCCAATCTAGTTAATAAAAGCTCTCAGCTAGAGGTCAAACTACTTTACAGTCAATGAGACTTTCTAGCATATGAACAACTTGTTGAATGGCTTTTAGCCACTCCAGAGAGGGAAGTCAAGAATTTACAAAGATCAATCCATAAAAAAAAATTTCTGTCATTGATATGTTTTAGCTTAAGAATTAAAGCTCTAACGAATTGTTATAAGAACAGAAACAAACATATAGTTTCAGGTTATGGGACAACTCAGATAAGACCAATGTAGTATGAACTTGAAAAACATCTTGGAGAGAAAAATAAAATGGCCAAGTGATGCATAAGATTCTGAAACACAAACTATAATAAGCTAATAAAATAAAACTGACCTCTCACCACCAACAACACAAACAGCACAGGTTCCTGTAGGAGCAGTCTCATCCAGGTAATAGTGAACCTGATAATGAATTCCATATAAATCCTCCAAAGGATAGACAACCAGAAAAAACAGAAATAAGGATAGAAAGTAATTTACATTGACACCGGCTTGTCTTGAGTTTTTTGTCATCTCCTCTCCAAACTTGTCTTTCCCAATGCAACCCATATAACTAGTTGCACCAGGAATTTGAAGCATCCACTGCAGGAGCACAAATTTTCCGACAACACAAACTAATGAATCACATGTAGCAGAAGTATTGGTAGAACATCTATTTTCATTCCAAAGGGTAATAGAAGCAAACCTGAGCAACTTTGATTGAATTTTGAGTAGCACCTAAAGTTAACACAACAATGCAATACTTATTAGTTGACAGACATCAATAGATCTTATTCTTGTGATAAGACGCAAAACAAATGTCAAAATGATCAACGTCACAAAACTTCCAAATCAACCAAAATTCAAATTTTACCTCCAGCAATATATTCTACATTGTTTTTGTTAGCCATTTCTTCGTACCTTCAAAGTTAAAGCAACAAGAAATTATTTAGCCACCATTTTTACATGTATTTTCCGATATCGAAAGCCAATAAAAAGAACAACCAAAAAAGGTTTTAAAAAAAAAAAAACTTACATTGGCAAGTGCTTATCTTCGGCAAGGATAGCATTGTTAAGCTTTATGTCATATCTGTTACACAATTAAGTCACGTAATTAAACGAACCCTTATTAAAAGAAAAAGACAATTATTCCAAATTATGGATATAGAAGAAATCAACGTATTATCAATTTAATGCAACCATTTGAAAGAACAGTGATTTGGGTACCATAAAAAAATTTCAACATAGGCTAAAAACAACAAGATCACATTAAATTCCACAACTTTTGGAAATGCATTAATGCAATCAAAGATAAGATTCGCATTTCTTTTTGTCTTTTCTATTCATTTTAGCTCAACCATGCATTCTAAAATTGCAAACACTCCAAAGAAACAAACAATTACAGATCTAAGACTAAATCTACCATAAACAAACAAAAAAACCCAGATCTATCCCATTAAAATTAAACCAAATAACACAATTAAAGAACTGTTTTTTTAAAAAAAATAGCAAATAAACAGTAAATGAGCAGATCCAATAGTAGTAGCAATAGTGTTAAGAAAGATATGGGGACTGACGTATTGAGGAAATCTTCATCAACAACAGCAGAAATGTCGAGGAGGGGATTGCCCATGCCCAGAAGGATACCTTCATATGAAGCCATTTTTCTTGATTTTTTTGAACAAAGAAAGAGCTCAAAGCAAACGAGGAAGCTGAGCTAGTTATTTAATGGAGGACGAAGTGGGTTTATTGAGAAGTGAGATCTCGAGAGGTGGGAGTAGGTTGGGTTTTATAGGGAGCGCGCCGAGTGGATGGTTGTTGTTGGCAAGGTGTCGGTATCTGCACCAACTCTCGCACCACATTGTCGCATTTTGGCCCTTTTTTTTTATGTCTTCTCGTGTGTTTCATGGTCTTCGGTTTCGGCTTCTAATTTTGGGCTAGGCCATCAAATTCAACGGTTTAGAGAGTAGGTTATGCTTTAAAAGTTTTTTTTAAAAAAAAAATTAGGGAAGTTATCACATATAAGAGAAAAATAGAAAAAAAATTTATCAAAATATTATGTTGATTTTTGTTTTCATAAGTTAGTTATTAATTAACCAAATCTTTTTATATACCTCATTTTCCTCTCCTTTCTTCTAAGCCTAATTGTGATAGGCAATTTTTTCTCCTTTTATAATAAACTAGCCAAATGTCCGCACGTTGTGCAGGTGAGTTTAGTGTGTTTCAATTAATTGAAGTTCTTCCTTTTTATTTTTATAGTTGAAATATAAAAGTGTTTGTAAAAATTTTGAGAGCATTTGTTATAATGGTTTTATTTGTTATAACTTGATATTTTGTTATATGAATTTTGTGTTGTTATTTTGTTGTTGCATCATATGTACCACATTTTTAAATGGCAAATGAATTTCCAATGAGTAGGGCTTTGCATTAAACTTTTGTTTCTTGAAATGATTTCCATCTGTGTTTTACATCATGCATGCTTAGTGGAAAATATAAAAGTTATTTAAAAAAAAAAGAAAAAAAAAACTAATGATAATGACATAAGGTAATTTTGAGCAGTATTATATTAGAGATAGCATAGTTATATAAGTATGGGTCTTCACTATCTTATTTGTTGTCATCAATTATTGTTTGTAGGAATTTTCTCATGGCCTTTTTTTTTTCCCTCTTGTGGATTGTTGGAGATCCTCATTTGAGCTTTGTGGTTCCTTTTCAATGGGGTCATCCTTAAAAATGTATATGAAGTTTTATTTTGTAAGATATCACAAGATATGAAGAGTGTAATTTTTACAATATTACCTGCAATGTATTTGTTGTTTTGCGAGCAAGTCTCCTTTTTTTATTTGTATTTGTTCTAGTGATGCAATATCCTTGAGGCTATTTAGAAATATGACATCTTGTTCGATATGTTGTGTAACACCCGTATCTTTAGATGCACTGTTCAAGCATATTATTATCTTCGTAACATGTGGAGTAGAGTTATGAAGTGCATTTAAGTGGGGTATGTGTATGTTAGTAAGGAGGGGTATATTTGTTAAGAAAGTTTGGAGTTAATTATCAAAATAAAACGTTGAAGATTATTGTAACACTCACCCTTTTGATGCACTATTCATGCATTATGAATGCATGATATATAGAGTCCTAGTGTAATATAAGTCTAAGTGTTGAAATGTGTTGTTGTTAGAGAAGGACTTATTTGTAAGATAAGTTTGGGGTTAGATTGTCATAAATGAAAGTTGTGGGGTATTGTCTAAAATGCCCAATTTATTAAGGAGATATTTAGTAGTGTGGTGATATTTATTATTGTATTATTATTATATTAGTCATAAGGGGTATATGTGTATTTAATTTTATGATATTTGTGTGATGATTATTAATAAAGTTAAGGAGACTTTAGGGGCT
>CATIWO010164062.1:0-40104 GCA_949673435.1 Macaranga tanarius
GCATGATAAATTACTTATTTTTAAATACTTTTATCTCGTTAATAAAATTTAAATTCATCAAACAATTATATTAAAAGATTATATTCAAAAATAACAAAATGTGAACGAGTACTTATATTGAAATATTTCAAAATTTATGAGCTATTATGTACATTTTTAATTAATAAATAAAAATATTTTTCTAATAAAGATTAATGATAAACCAAATAGAACATAACTAGCTTGACCATTCAATTATTTTAATTTTTTTTGGTTAACAATAAGTTTATTGTTGTTTTGTGTTAATTATTAATTTTAATAATATTTTAGGTTAATAATTATGTCAATATATTTTATTTTTGAAATATTTTATTACTTAAATTGATATATTTTAGTATTAAATGAACCATATATATTTAAAATTTATTTTCTCATAAAAATTTATATTTAAATTATACATAATTTAAGTATTATAACTAAATATTAAATTTACATTTTTAATAGTAAAATGTGTTATATTTAGGGCAAATTAAGATATTTATGTCAAAAATAGATATTTGACATAAATTTACACAAATAAAAAATATTTGGTCCTTTTATAAAAATAGAAAGTTGACATGACAATAAGACTTACATTAACAATGCCACCTATGATCCAATATCAGTACCTTTATGTTTAATTTTTATTAAATTCAAAGGTTTGCTATTTTTATCAATAAATTATCAAAGTAAGATATTTATATTAAAATTTTAAAAATGGACTAAATTTATAGCAAGTTGAAAAAACTTTAATTTTTAATGAATTAAATCAAACCAACCAAATTCACCCTAATAATAAACCCGAAAAAAAAAATTAAATGAGTGAATGACACCAAAAATAAAACCAAGATAATCGACATGTCTATCGAAAAGCAAAAGAAGGAAAGATATATAATAATTATCTTAAAAAGCAAAAGAGTGGGAAAATATATATGGACAAAGAGGGGAAAAAAAAAAAAAAAGAAATCAATTCACACTTGCATTGCAAGTAGACAAATGATTCTCATTCTTTAATACGATAAAGAGCCAAAGAGGAGTATTTTTAAGGGTCTGTTTAGCTAAATTATTTTGGATAATTAATACCGTTACCGTTAATCAATAGTTGGTGACTAGTAATTGATAGCTAATTGATACTAAATATTTAATAAAATTTTAATAATTGTTGCTTATATATACACACGTGTGTATATGTGATATACAAATAATAATAGTAGTATGTATGGAAAAAATTATTATTTTATACTTATAATTAGGAATATTGTAGATAGTTTTATTTATATAATTTCAAAAAAAAATGAATATATCTATTTATATTAAATTTTTGACAATGGATTTTAAATATATTATTATTATTATTATTATTATTATTATTATTATTATTATTAATGAGTTGTAAAATTTTTTATTAATATAATTCTTTAATATTTTTATTTGTGTAGTTAATATTTTTAATAACTATCCAAATAATATTTTATTAAGTAATAATAATTAGTTAAAGCTAAAAGGTTAAAATAGTAAATATAATTTTAAAATAGAGTTATTGGTGAAAAGTTTTAAATTGGAACCTATATGAACTAGCACAATTTGGATGTCCAACGGCTATAAAAGGGTGTTTGGTTTAGTAATTTTAATGTAGCTAATACAGATTTTTCATCCACTAGCTAGCTAAAACCCGTTTGGTAAGATTTAACAATTAATAGCTGATAGCTAGTTAGATTCCAACTAGTTATGGATTATATCAGCTTTATTTTAGAATATTTTTGGAACCATTGGCTATATATATATTTTTATTTTGGTAAATTTAACTTCTTTAAAAATTAGTATATAAATATAAATCTGACATCTAATTTTTTTTAAAAAAAACTAGGGTACAAATATAACTTTTAAC
Source organism: Macaranga tanarius (assembly GCA_949673435.1). Lineage (NCBI taxonomy): Eukaryota > Viridiplantae > Streptophyta > Magnoliopsida > Malpighiales > Euphorbiaceae > Macaranga > Macaranga tanarius. Next base: position 1,907 of record CATIWO010164062.1, read on the forward strand.
TTTTATTTTTTCTTCTTTCAAAAAAAAAAAAAAAAATTCTATTATTTTTTATATGTAAATATATTTTTGTCATAATAAATTTTTATCTTCTCAACATTAGTATTAGCAATATATTATATTTCCCTCATGTATATTTTTTTATTGTATTATTATTATTATTATTATTATTATATTCATATATTAACAGCAAGAGCTCAAAAAGTTTTACTGAGAGAGAGAGAGAGAGGGACAAGTGGGAATTAAAGTTTGTGCTGCTGCTGCTGTCCTCTGTACTATGCAACGCTTATCTAATCTTTTGTAATTGTACCTTTCAAAATCTAAAACCAAACCCTTTAATTAAAATTTCTTCTTCTTCAAAGTAACAATAGCAGCAGCAGCCGTAGCGATGGTTGATAACAATACGAAGAAGAAGAAGAAGAAGAAGCGTGGTGGTACCAAGAAGAAGATGACAGCTGAGCAAACTTTGGCTTTCAAGGCTGTTGCTGAATGGGTTTTTCTAGAACAACAACATCAACACCCTTCTGCTTCCATTCTTCTTGATGATGATTTTGGTGTGCAGAAGACTCTGGCTAAATGTGCAAGAGAAAAAATTCTCTTTGAACTGCATTCCCATTCTAAATTCAGTGATGGGTTCTTGTCTCCTTCTAAGCTTGTTGAAAGAGCTCATGTAAATGGGGTCAGTTCTCTTCTGATTTTACCTTTTGTTTTTCCCTGGATAAGTGAAGTGGGTTTTCTTTTTTAATTAATATATGGGCCATGTCTTTGTTTATTTTGTGCTTTTTGATTGATAGGTGAAATGGGTTTATTTTATATCTTGATTTTGGTAGGGATGATATGGCTGAATATAGTATTATATATATTCTGATTGATGGCGGTGATTTTTGTAATTTAAGAATATATAGAAAAGGTTTTGGCTTTCTAAGTTTTATTAAATGCAAAAGATATCCCTTTTCTGGAGTATAATTCCACCACATTTATGTTTTTTATGATAAAGATGGAGATTTTCAAGTATTAGGTATTGAGGCTTCTAGTCTTAGATGCACTACATTTCAAAATAGATAATATCTTCAAGACTATAACTATTCTAACAAAGTGGAATTTTCAAAATTTAAAAGAATTTAACTTGGTTTTGCTTTATTTGAGCTTCATTCATGAAATTGCTCCTTGACTACATTTATAACTTTCAAGTTTTCATGACCTGTCTAGAACCAATTTAAGACATTGATTATAGGATGCAGTTCAGATTACTCTTTCCAGGGTTTTAGTTGTTCGTTCATTTAGGACCTTGTTCATCTTAGCTATGCTAAAATGATAGGAATTTGAATTTGATGTTCTGAATTGAAATGAGCATTTTAAAATCATTTGTGCTTGCAATGAACTTTGTTGAATCTACTTTTATTCTTCTTCTTTTGCTAATATCTACACAAGTTATATAATGGGTGACCCTCTTAATATTTGTACTTTTGTTATCAAAGTTTAGTTGTTTCGATACATTAGCTTAATTACTAACAGTAACTATGTTTTAATGCTTTACTGCTTCTTGTACCAAGATTTAATTAGTACACTGCTCAGAACAGGTGAAAGTGCTTGCTTTGACAGATCATGACACAATGGCTGGTATACCTGAGGCTATAGAAGCAGCTCGGAGATTTGGCATCAAGATAATCCCAGGTGTTGAGATCAGCACCATATATTCTCCAAGGTATTTGCAATTAGTAATGTAATCTTTGTGTGCGTTCTCATCATGCAAATGTACTCTTTGATTGGTTAGTTTCTCTTTTGAAAGCATATTGTATTATTTGTTAATAATCATGTTTTGTGACCAAACGCTGCTAATCGAACCAATCAAAATGAAAAGGAAAGCAAAAGTTATATTTTTTCTTTCTACTGACATGATATTCGCGGCAGAAATTCTGAAGCAGAGGAGCCAGTCCATATTCTTGCCTATTACAGTAGTTGTGGACCAAAAAAATTTGAGGAACTAGAAAAGTTCTTAGCTAATATAAGAGATGGACGCATCCTTCGTGCAAAAAATATGATCTTGAAACTCAACAAACTCAAGTTGCCTCTTAAGTGGGAGCACGTGGCCAGAATTGCTGGCAAAGGAGTTGCTCCTGGGAGACTTCATGTGGCTAGGGCAATGGTTGAAGCAGGCTATGTTGAGAATCTGAAGCAAGCTTTTGCGAAATATCTATATGATGGTGGACCTGCTTATTCCACGTAATAACTGAGTGTTTTTTATTGGTAGCTGATTGTAGTTTTTTTACTGATCAGTCAAATAATGATTGGAAAAACATTTGTCTGTTCTGCATCAGGGGAAGTGAGCCTCTTGCAGAGGATGCCATACAGCTTATATGTGAAACGGGGGGTCTTGCAGTTCTGGCTCATCCATGGGCATTGAAGGATCCTGTTGCAGTCACGAGAAGATTGAAAGATGCAGGCCTTCATGGGATCGAAGTCTACAGAAGTGATGGAAAACTGGCAGGCATGTTTTTTTCCCAACCCCCTTCGTAGTCATTTCAAAACTTATTTTGCAGCCCTGGGGCTCTTTTTTCCTTCTTCTTTATTGGTCCTTTTGGTATTAAATGCTATGGGCTCAAGCATTTGCAGCTTCCTGAACTTTAAATACATTCAATATTGACCAATGCTTGCTTAAAAGGTGTAAAAGTTGCTTCAGAAGATATATTATTCTGAACTTAATTTATAGAGGCTTGTTTGAATTGTTCTTCAATTCATCCTTCTTGCTATATCTAATGAATATTAACTTGATCTTGGTTGGAGGAGGTCATTAGATTTCAAATGGGAATACTTGCAGGCAGTAGAAAATGTTCAGCAGTGCTTTCTCCTATGTTTCCTCACCATGTACTCACTATATGTCAAATTGTTTAACCAGGAGAGGTCATTTGTGATTGGAAACGAATACTCCCTTTGCTTTAAAAATATGCAGATGATTGATTTCACAATATGATATTTGAATTTTTGTAGTGTAGACTTAGAATGGTGCAACCTGAAGCTCAAATGTATTGTGTTCAAAATTCAAGTCGAGTTACTTAGGAGAAGTCAAAATGCAGAGTGCAGCTATAAGTTATAATCTGCTACTACAATCATGTTTGTTCTGCATAATTCATAGATCCTTTACCTGCTGATATGAATGACTATTCTCCTGTCTCCAAAGTCCCATTGGACCATTCTGAAAAATAAGGGTGGATTTTTTTAGTAATGTACTTAGTACTAGTATCATTTTGGCTCTATTAGGTATTAAAACACTTGGGCTTTATTTATTTATTTATTTTTTTTTGGAAGAATGAAAGTGATTAGATTTATTAATGTTTATTCTATTGTTTTCAAACAGTATACAGCGACCTAGCAGATGTTTATGGTCTTCTGAAGCTCGGGGGATCAGATTATCATGGAAGGGGCGGAAATAGCGAGTCTGAAGTAGGAAGTGTCAATCTCCCAGTGTTGGCTTTGCATGACTTCCTGAAGGTAGCTCGACCAATCTGGTGTAATGCTATAAGGGAGATTCTGGATAATTATGCCGATGAGCCCTCTGATTCTAATCTAGCTGGTATAACAAGGTTCGGCAGGGCACGCATTTTTAAGGGGAATTCCCCCTTAAGTTGTGGAACAGATTTGATGGAGCGTTGTTTATCATTGTGGCTAACAAGTGAAGAGAGGCAGAATACTGAGTTTGAGGCTATAAAGCTGAAGTTTTCTAATATTTCAATAAATCAGGAAGGGATTCATGTTCCTATAGTGAGTAAATAACTCAAATTTTGTTCGACTTTTGTAGCCGGTTAAGTCATTGGTTTAGTCGAGGATTTGAGTAATTTAATGGCATTTTTTTTTTATAATATTGAATTAGTGTTTAATTTTTAATTATTACAAAATGTTGAAACTCTCCAATTTATTATTTTTTATTTAAAAAAAAATTATGTAAACTAAACATTGGCTTAAAATTAGTTCACAGGTACTTTACTTGCCGGTTACACTAATCAGTGGTCAATATTATAAAATTTTATTTATTTTGTGAGACTGAGGTATTTTTACATTATATTGGATATAAGAGACTGATTATTGTTCGCTTTTTGCGATTGCCGCTGCTTTAAAAAAATTTGATCTAGTTGAATTCAATCACGGCACCTTTTGATATTACACCACTTTATTTGTAGTTAAGCTAGATACGGTAGTCCGCTCTGAAATGGCTCAAAATAAATTATCAAAATTGGAAACGAAATAATAAAAGTGAACACAGTATTGGAGTAACGAAAATAACTAAAGATTGATTTCAATGTTTCCAATAGCTACATCTCAAAATTTGTATTTAGGAGCTGACCAATATGTTTTATGTTTCTTTAATAGAACCATTGTGAGAAGTGATTCCAAGGAGAGTTGAGCTGGTGAATATTACTATGAAATTATCATACAGCTGGGCGTTCATCTGCCAATGATACCGATGCCAATTGTCAAATAGCCTACATTGGATTCACAGCACAAGAAGCCATCAGAAATGGCTACCAACTTCCTTGTTTTTCTCTTCAACAAAGAACACTAGCTGTAATAGGCATTTTTGTTAGAATATTTGCTGATTCCACCAAGTTCTCTAGACCCCATTTTTACTAGTTCAAAATACTTGGCAAACAAATTGACAGAAGCACCTTTGACTTCAATTTGCAACATGGGTCCTCCTCCAATTTTCAAAAAATTTCTTCTGATGATGATACTGTTATCGCCATTAAACTGCCATCCTGTTATAGCTCAATTTCAACTAGAAAGAGATGCACTTTATGCTCTTAAAGCCAATTTCAATGACCCTTTTCTGAATGTTAATTGGAGTGGACCTCACTGCCCTCTTAAGCTTCCTGCCCAATGGTACGGAATTAGCTGTGTCAGTGGCAGAGTTAGTGGAATCTTGTTGGAAGGTATGGGGTTAACAGGTACAGTAAGTACTGATGCATTTTCCGTCTTCAGTGAGCTGACTATCCTAAGCTTCAAGGACAATTCGATATCAGGGGAAATAATGAATTTCTCTTCCCATGCAAATATGAGAAGAATTGATTTGTCAGGCAACAAGTTTCAGGGTCTAATTTCGCACTCGTTGCTTGGTCTTAATTTCTTGGAGTCACTGCAGCTTCAGGATAATAACTTGACAGGCTCTATCCCAGAATTTAACCAGTCCAGCTTGAAAGCTTTTGATGTCTCGAACAATAATCTTCATGGGGAGATCCCAAAAACTCGCATTCTGCAATCATTTGGCTTTGATTCTTATTCTAATAATCCTGAGTTGTGCGGTCCGCCTACAAACACCGTCTGCAATTTAAAAAATACAGTACATGTTTCAGACAACAGTAACACGACAACCACAAGTTCTGGACCTGAACAAAAATCTTCAAAGTCTAATAAATTTGCAACCATATTCTTGCTTTTTGATGTTGTTGGTCTAGTTGCCGTGATTTTGCTCTTCATTCTTTACTTTAGGAAGGCCAAAAAGCTCAAGCAAATGTTGAAGAATCGAGGCGTAGGAGAAGGAAAGGAGGAGGAGGCAGTAGATGATGATTACAATGACTCGGAGGCATATCAGGATAAAAGCAGTATGAATATTTTAGCCATAGACACACACAGCAAAGATGTTGTGCTGGCAGAAGAGGAAGGAAAGCTGATATTCTTGGAGGAACGAGCACAGTTTGATATGAATGATCTTCTAAAAGCTACTGCTGAAGGATTAGGCAAAGGGATTTTCGGAAATTGTTACAAGGCAATGATGGAAGGCAGACCAGCCATTGTTGTTAAGCGTTTAAGGGATCTGAAACCATTAGCAGTTGAGGAATTCATGAAGCAGTTGACTATAATTGCTGATCAGAAGCACCCAAATCTGCTTCCTCTTCTTGCTTATTACTATTCCAAGGAGGAGAAGTTGATGGTGTATAAATTTGCAGAAAAAGGAAACCTCTTCAACCGCATTCACGGTATGTTTATTTGCAGCTTTTTTCTTTTTTCATAAACTTTTTAGCATTGTCAGATTGCAAGAATTTTGAACTTCATTTCCAACAATCGTGCTACAATGTCAAGCATAATCAGGCATGTATGCGAACATTTTGAACTCTTTGTTCCTTGCATTATGAGGCGTATATCGGACTAGTGTTTTATATTTTCTTCGTAAGGGAAGTGAAATGCTAGCATATTTGATCAGTTTGAATTAATTGGCAACACAGGAGGAAGAGGCAACAACGACAGGATCCCATTTCGATGGAACGCTAGACTATCAGTTGCTAGAGGAGTAGCAAGAGCCCTGGAATATCTTCACCTCAACAATAAGTCCCAAAGCATTGTTCCACATGGAAACCTGAAATCATCAAATGTGCTTCTTGATGAAAATGAAATGGTTCTTGTTTCAGATTATGGTCTGACTTCGCTAATAGCACTTCCTATTGTTTGTAACCGAATGGTTTCGTACAAATCACCTGAATATCAGACTTCCAAAAGGGTTTCTAAAAAGTCTGATGTTTGGAGTTATGGTTGCCTTCTTTTAGAACTCCTGACAGGAAGAGTAGCAGCTCACTCAGCTCCTCCTGGAACTAATGGTGTGGATCTCTGCAGTTGGGTTCATAGAGCAGTGAGAGAAGAATGGACAGCTGAGATATTTGATGTTGAGATTTCTGTTCAAAGAAATTCAACTGCTGGAATGTTTAAACTACTGCAAATTGCTATTCGATGCTGCGATAAGTCCCCTGAAAAGCGTCCTGACATGACACAATTGATTAGAGAGGTAGATAATATTAAGGTTGTTGAATCAGAAGAAGACTTGTCTTCTTTGGATCAATCGTTAACAGATGAATCCCTGTCAACAAGTGCATCAGGAATCATATGTGAAGCAAAATGAGAAAATTTGGATTTTGTGATGGCTCAATGATGCCTCACAAAAATGCAATAAGAGATCAAAGGTAGATGAATTGGTCATACACTCCAATAATTTGAAACAATGTTATCTGATTCATCTATTTTGCGTGGATTTTAGGATTTTCAGTTGAAATGGTTTTATGACCTCTTTAGACATGGTAAAAAGGAGAGAGGCTATTTATTTCAATTGTAGGAACTTATTGTACTGTGTAATGTGGCATTCATTTTTCATGTTAATTTTCTGAAAATTAATTGTTTTTTCTTTTCATATAAAACAAGAAAGAAAGATAATAGTAATACCTTATACCTCGTCCACATTGATGGTGGCTGTAATCATATTCTCATTTGCAAATTCAGCACGAATAAAACTGAAATGGGGTGAATGAGATGACTTTGATTAATGGGATTTAGCGTGTAATATCTTCCATTTTCTTCATATTCATAGTGGGATTTAGCTGATACTCCTCATTTCACTTTCTTTTATTTATTTATTTTAATGTATTGAACATTTAGATTGGACTATTTCTTTTAATCTTCAAGTTAATAAGTTCCTAATCACTGAATTATTTCCTTACTTTTATTCAAAAGAAAAGCAAATCAAAAGAAAAATATAAACAGCCCCTGCAGGCATTCCCACCCGACAACTCTTGGAAGTACACAAAGTAAGGACATCTTCCAAGGATATTCGAAATGCCTCAACTTTATTCAGAACAAATCCAGGTCAAATAGGGATGATTCGAAACACTTCTATTTTTTCACACTATGTTGAAAATCCAAGAACTCAATTGTATGAACATGTAAACTACAGTATTTACAATCGCTATGGACATGCAGCAGCTCTTTTAAAAGCTTCAAGTATAGTGCAAACTAGATTGAGAAGCTCCAGTCTTCACCCTAATTGCTTAGGTATGTGTGCATTTTCTCCAATCAACCATCATCTCCCTTGTCTTTTTAATTGGGTTGTAGCTCATTTCTTAGAGATATATATACCAACAGCATGTGTTCAGATCAGTCTTAAACTCAAGCTCAAAAGTTGCAACTATTTGTTTTTTCTTTAAAAAAGGTTTGAAGTCTCTTAGTGCCATAATCTTGAGTATATCATGTGACAGGCAATCCCATTCGACAAGGAGGATCCTATTTAATAAAAATTTTCAAAATAAGAGGGATGCATCCGTTCCCGCCTTTTCCCTCGCAAAGAGGGTTGTAAAATCCTATTGGTCAAGAGGGAGAAAAGAAAAAGGGATCAATAATAATAACAATAAACTAATGTCCTACTACTAGTCCTATTTGCTCTCTTCCATGTTAAATTAGTATACAAAATAATGCGTTAACAAAGGATCAATACCCTGAAGGCAATGTGCCCTGTATTCAGAACCATTACAGATGTTTTCCTGATGTTGTGAATACTTTGCCATAGCAAATTCCTGCCTGTGACTGCTGTTTGTGTAAACACAGGACATTGTTTGCGACTCTGCAGCACATAACAATATCAGATAACTTTCCAACACCACTAATAACAGCGAGCTCCTAAAAGTAGAAGCATTGTTATGAAAAAATTAAAAAAAAAAAGTTATTATTAATAAAACAAAGCAAAATATAATGAACATCACAATACTTCCGAGTTAAAAGAAGCCAGGGATATATTAGGCAAAGAAATATTATCTTATTAATTGACCTGTTAAAAAATCTAGGTACTTGCTCTGCCTTTCCAAAACAGCTAGTAAATAGTCTAGGCTTGGGCAAGAGACTTTGCATCTCGCCACAGCCTGATCAAGGCCTGCCACCAAAGCAAGCTGAGCATTGGACAAGCAGACACAATTTGAAAACTCTAAAGTAACTTAAGAATAGTCTTGTGAGGCTAGTATTTAGCTTTTAGCAACAACAAACGCATTGGGCCTCGACTCCTTTTTAGCTTAGAATATAGGAGAGAAGCTCAAAAATATGCACATATAATTATAAAATTGTGGTGATGATTGAAACCTAACATTCTTTAAATAACAGCTGTTATTTAAAACCATCCTCAACAGCTTAGGCTGGCTTTTTGGAAAAAGGGAAAATGTAAGTGGATAAGTTAGAATATGATTAGATAAAAGTAGACCTGGTTTCTCATCTCTTCCCAAGCTAACAATAATTACCATTTGCTGATCACTTCCAAAGACTAGTGCTAATTTGAATTCATAATGTCTATGATGCATATGTTTAATAGGAGGCAATCAATTAAGACATATTTGTTGAAGCTGCCCTTCACTCGGAGCACCCATTTACCTGGTTCTTACAAAAGTGTGGCAAGAAAAATGAATGTTCTTGGAGTTCACTTTTGGGATGAACAATGACCTTCGCCAGACAGTCCTCCATTGCCAATGGCACTGTCGGCCTTTACCCTGCGGTAGAAGAGAACATATGCAGCGGCTGACTTCACATCTTCTTCATTTATGAGCGATATGTGGCTGTCATCAAAGTTGTACCACCTGTTCTCATCCAGAAGCTGCAAATTGAAGAAAGTAGAGTAAGAACTAAGAATTAGCAAATGAAACATTCTAGAAAGGTTGACAAGTCAATTGGTGGCAAGCCCAACGCCTCAATTTTAAGTTAACCAGATAAAACAACAATGCTTTAATGCAGGCCAGCCAGCAAACTAGAGTTTATAGAGCTGGTTTTTTGGTTTTTGCAAGAGCGGAAATGATTCATAAGTGCAACTGGGAAGCAAAATAAATACAAGAAAAGATGGGATTTGGGAACTATTTGCAGTAGAGGTTCAGCGTTGTAAAAGGTCCCTATAGACTGTTCTTGGGATATGTTTATGAAAAAATTGAGAACTTGATGTGCATTGAATAGTGTAGAATTAATATTAAACCCCAATGATAATGATATTTCTTTGGCAAGTTGAGTCACAAGATCTAAGTTTCACATAAAGTTCCATGGTTGTCAGTCAAGGACCCATAAGTATCAGAACTAGGGTTGATGTAACAGTTGCTGAACAAAAATCTCTCTAATCTCTATTGCAGTGAAAACTAAAGCCTTACAATCATATATTTGCAAACTGAAAAAATTCTAACCCTGTAAGTACTCAAACTCCTAATTCTTATACAGAAATTGAGACTCCTATATACAACTAGGACAAGTTAACTGCTATGGGCTCTGATATGATTCAATTTAAGCAAAAGACTCAAATGAGAGCAACGAAATTACAGCCCTGAGTAATCTAAAATCCCATTGAAGCAAAGCTAGAAAATTGGACATTACCAAAAGAACCTCAACCCTGAAATGATAAAAATGCTGGACAAAGGACTAATATACTTGAATAAACATAAGATTCCACATATAGCAGGAAGTACTCGGTATATGGTAATATCACTATCACGCCTACAAAATATGTAGACCACAATTCTATTGTCTAAAACTGTATCTTGAGTTCCATTCTGTCACCTTGCACCTTTCCTAATTCTAACGTCTAAATCTACTCAGTATAACAAAATAGGCCTCAGGCATCTATCCAGACAGGCACTCTAAACACAGCACTGAGAAAGAATTCTCGCAGTGAATCTAAAGGTCAAAAATATTGCTCAAAAAGATAGCATAAAGGGTAAATCATTCCAAATTAGAAACAATTGCAAGACATCTTTGAGAAAAAAAAAAATTTCTCAATGATATATCATGATCACCATAATCAACCACATAATAACACTTCTTCTTCATAAACAAAATTAGTCCAATTCCTGTAAAATCTACACTTCTGGTTCTATTGTAACAAGTGATTCACTTCTTTGCAGAAAAAGCCCTTGTGAAAAATTATATTTATGATTAGACAATGTCATGTCTCATTCATGTACATCAAATCAATGAAACAACAATTCAGAAATAAATGTGTCAAATATTAATATAGTCATGCCAATGACTGACAGCTATAAACAACCATAAAATTCAAAGTCAGACATGCAATACATCACCCAGCTCCTCATTCAGTTCTTACTACAAGCAGTAGTATAACTATAGACATACACCTGGATAATATATTCTCAAGAAAACAACTGGATAACTCTTAGAAGTTCCTAGAGAACTCCATTATTGTCTAAAATACAAACATATATGTAATTTCTGCCCCAATGCAAAAATATCCTTCCCTGAATTACACAGATAAAAGACATTAATTTAATCACAGTTCAACTAGCATTCAATTTGTTTTCTTTTATCATTTTATGCGTAATAGTTTATTAGATAATACCTAAAGGCGGCTATATACGGAGCTGGTACAAAGAGAACCACCAAAAAAAGATAAAAACAAAATATAAACAAAACAAGAAAGAAAAAAGAAAAAAAATATACTCTATACAATAGAATTTACAAGATCTCTGAAGGAGCCAAAAATACCAAATCTGCACATCAATCTTTTGGAACCCTGCACCTATTATGAGTGCTGTTCATACTAACCTTGATACGTGCTGTATAGTGCCCACTTCCCATGCCACCATAATGGTTGGTCAACGCATAGAGCTCATAGAGCTGACGCCGTGTGCTGTTCTTGTTGGCTACATAACTTGTCAAATCCAAGTCATGAATAGGAAAGTTGACAAAAGTTTCCAGTTTATGCTTCATTGACCTGCTATATGAGAACCTCTTCAGGTGGATGACTAACACTTCAGGAAGCCTCCATAAGTCAAGTTTCTTACTTGCTTGCCGGCGTTCTTTACATTGTGGACAGTACCTTTATAAGATATATTTGCATTAGATCTTTAATGAAATGTTCTTTCCCCTTCAACACATGAAGGGCAAAGAATTCATATATGATTTCCACTTATGTAAGTTATGCTACAGGGAAAACAAAATAATAAAGAGCTTGCAGCATTCATCAATCAGATGTCTTTTGACTTTCAATGAATTGGAGTGGTTTTATGCTATCCAATTCAGAAAGATAAACTGTAAGAATACTGAACAGAAATACGACAAGGATTGGTTGGCCCTCGAACCAAGTAGTTTATAGTCGGAAGTGAAAAAATAGACAAGAAAAGAAAAACCACTAACCACATGTCTTCAGGTACCAAGGGCTCTTCACGCAAAAAAGCTTCTAGACAGGTGTACAAAGACAGAGGTTCAGTACGAGCTTTCTTGTTTACGGGTCCATACTTTTGCACCTCAGGCAAGTTTTCCATATAATTCATATCATATTTCCTTAACAGTGCCTGTGACCAATCTAAATACACTACTATTGATGTTGTTAATGAGGACAATTTAATAACTTTTTCTTCTCCCACCGAAAGATCAATGCAAGTGTTACTTTCATCCACCAACTGAAGCGGCAGTTTCGATAATGTTAATGCCTTAGAACTACTATTGTCCTTATCTGACACAGGATCAGTGCATGCTTCACCAGAACTACTGTCATGGCATGCATCTGATGTTGACACCAATGTGTTGGAACCAGCAATATCATTGTGTCTCAAGTTTTCAGCTCTCAGAAAAGGGGAGAGCACTTTCTGAACTACTGTCTGTACATCACCTCTTGTAATTGCATTATCACTTGGAATTGATGATAAAAGAGGAATGCCAAAAGGTTTCCACCGTGATGCAGTCTGGGTATCATTTGTTTCCCTGCCATGCAAAAATGCAAATTAGAGATATGTTCCTTGAAAACAAAAAGATATGTGCATGTGATCGTATGAGAAAAATTAGATAACAACCTTAAAAAAACAGTCTCACTGTAAATTAACAAAGGCAAATGCCATAAGAAAATCCAGCTGAAGTATACATACCGATCTTGACGGCGATGAATCAACCTAAGCATAAGTTTATTCTTTGCTGACTTTGGAATCTTGTATGCAGCAAGATGATCATCATCTTTGATTGTGGACAAAGATATTAAAGGGTCTTCCAGAAACCTTTGGAATAAATGGTTTCTTACCTGTTGCCAACACATATAATAAGCTAACCAACTAAGATTCAGATTGGTAATTCCATAACACAAATCATAAAGGTTAGAAACCTCAGCAAGTTTAAGTTCTTCATTGTTCTTTAAGGAACAAGAATTGCCAAGCGCATGGATCAAGTCCCTACAACGTCCCTGCTTTGGAACAGTCACTGTGCAAGGAAATGGCACAGCACTTCCATCACTAGTAAAAACTGTCACTGTAATAGACCTCGTAGTTGTGGATTGGAGTGGCAAAGAAAGATACATGAAGGGATCAAATGTGACAGAGACTTTGTTGCATGCTGGGCAAACTAAAGTTGACTTGTATTGACCCTGTTGAACAGTGAAGAATCAAATAAATGAAAATAGATTTTTTTTTAAAAAGTATATAAATTGTGGGATGATGATAAACAGGCAAATTTTTTGATCTTTAGGTATATCATTAATATAATAATATTCTCCATGGCTATGGAAATGCATAATAAATTAAAAAGAGAAAACTATTAGGGTTGGGACAAGTTCACCAAATTTATACAATTTGGGACACAAAGATGGGGGATCTGTTAGAGAATCCTTCACCCAAGAGAGTGAAGTAACACTAATGAAGATACTTGCCACTTTTAACCAACTATGCTTCTTAAGGGTCCCCTAACAGAAACTGTCAACCTATTTACTTATCTATCTATGGAAGCAAATTCAAGAGCAGTTTCACTGGGTGAAAATTATTAAAAGAATTTGAAAATTATTACAATTTGCATAATGTAAGTATGTATAATACAAAACCTTAAGCATTTGAGTCCATTAAACATATATAACAAGACTTTTTTATCCTAAAACATTTCAGAGTGCCCCCAATTTTCCGATCTTTTAATTGGTTTGCACTTTGATCCCTTTGTTAAAATTATATACAATTAAATCCTTTTGTTGAAAAGCACGGACTCTTTTATCAGGAGGGTGTTTTGTGATTTGCCTGAAATTCCCTAAAGGCATGCATCGTAGGAAAAGAAGATAAAATTGCCCCAAAATTTCTGGGTTTGACAGAAGAAATTTTTTTTAAAAAAACTAAATAAATAGATCAAGAATCAGCTCTAAGAAACCAACCACTTATTAGCAGCAAGCTTCACCAAGATTAGCAGCAAGCTTCGCCAAGAAACTATCTTGTTTATGATTAAAAGAAATTTTATGTTCTAACACTGATGACAAGAAATCCTCCAGAGTCAAAAGCAAAACATCAGGCAACGAAGTTACAAGATGCTAAATCTGAAGTACTCCTTAAAAACAAAAACAAATAAGCATGAAAAACATAAGCTACAAGAGCAAAACTCTTGAAACGTAGTCTAAAAAAGAATCCAATGATGACTCATGCCACAGTAAATTAAATAAATAGAACTACAAACTTTAAAGATGTATACATTCATATCCATCAAAATACTCTCAACACTGCAAGCAAAGTACAAGTCAAACAAGCCTTCACTTCCATCCTAACATCAAACCCTCTTCATTTTTCAATTAAACAAACAACAGACTCAAGAGAATTTCAGCATGCCAAGCTCTCCTACGTATAGACAATTCCCAATTCTCCCAGGCTACTCGCCTACTCCCAAGGTATGATTTGCATGAAAATTCAATAAGAGCAATGCAGACGCTCCTATGTGTTCTAGGTGCCAGAAAAAAAGAATCCACCACACAAACAACAAAGATCTGTCATTTCCCTTCCATTCAGAGTTCTCTAAAGAAATGAAAGTCCCAGGAGAATGTATTGTCTCCAAAAAAATAACCTGACAGATGGAGCACGATTCAACATTGAAATTTATAACGATGGCGAAATAAAACAAGAAGAAGATTCTCATCATACCAAATATCCTCCCCAAAGGAATGAGACTCCCTGAACAACCTTCATCAGAATAATTTCTAGCTTGCAGAAAGACATGGTGCAAAGATTTTAAGTTGTGTAGCTGATAATTATCCATCCCATATTAATCATACCAGACTGTTATAGGTGCTGGCAAATGCAGCCCCTTTTCACAGCCACCCATGTTGTTAAATGTGAGAGCTGATCACTTGACTAACGACTTGGTCTAAATGAGCTCTATGCATTAGAAGTTAGGTACATTGCTAAATTCAGCCATGAAATAGTGCTCTCCCTTTTAGACGTCACTAACCAGCTATCAACCCAAGGTTGCAAAGATACAAAATGCAAGTCAATGATTTATTGTGAATTGTCAAACGAGCAATAAAATGCTAGTTGAAGGTGGCTGTGGTAGGCCATGTGATATGGAAAATTCATTTCCCTTGTTTCAAAAGCAAAACTGCATTCTACAATTACCTTACCATGTCCTACATCAAAAGTTTAATCACAGGACAACACAAAAAGTTGTGTTTGTCCCAAACTTTACAATACTAACAAGCATAAACATATCACAAAGCAGCACCAAAACATGAACCTACGATCCAAATAACCAATTCTATTTGCCTCAACTCTTAGCTTTTCAAAACTAAACCAATCATAATCCTTGCCAGCAAGGGATACGACATGTCTACAGACCATATTGATTCTCCATATAAATGATGCTAAGTTGCTAACTACTGGGTATTTCATTAATGAATGAAAAATCTGATAATATTCATTTGAATTATGCCTGTTAACTGTCTGGTAGATTCTGACAATCTCAAGAATGGAATTTTTTTCACTCCTACTATTATAGAAAGATCTCATTCAACTTTTATGGAGTCTCACAATCAAATATACAAAAAATCTAACCAAAAGAACAATAATACATTGTTAGATAGGGGTAAAACAATATTCGCACAACAATGAAAAACCAAGGCACAACATTTTCAGTAAATGAATGTCATTTCATGCTAAACTTCCAATTCATTGGAAAAGTGGAGTTTTTAAGAAAAAAAGTATAAAGTATCAACATGATACTCACTTGGCACACATCGACTATAATGGAATCATTACGAGCAATGTGATTTGCCCAGTACTCATCAGCAACTTCTTCATCAGGACGACCATCAGCATCTCTAGACTTTATATAAGGTTTATGTTTGACACGATTCAAGTCTTCATGAAGACCATCTAGGAGAAATGCTAGAAGCTCCTGAAACAATCAAAAACCTTTTAAACTAAACAAAGAGCAAGAAAACCACAGAACTGATGAAGACTTCATTTCACTTGATAACCTGAGAGTCGTGCTGATTGTAGCCACTAAATTGAGGAGCAAAACGAGCCAGCTTCGCTTTAAATTGGCGAGGAGGAACTGGTGTTCGACCAGGTGCCCATAGCTTTCGGAGTAACTCACCAAATGCTATTGCTAGCTCACCCTACAGCATAACCAGTTTAATTTGATCAATTTTAGCAAAATAGGATAAAGTCATGTTATTCTACCTCAAGAATAACTGCTACAAACTTTTACCACAAGAAATATCAGCAAACAACAATTACAATATTATATTCTACTTCAAGAATAACTGCTACAAACTTTTACCACAAGAAATATCAGCAAACAACAATTACAATATTAGTAAGCCATCTGCTATATAAGTAGATAAGACACCATGCTCAGGCATATATAACTTCACACCTCAAGGTTTGGCAAAAAAGTCTGCTGAAAACTGGTATAGAGTACAATCCAAGAATACCTGTTGAACTCTACAGCAATATCTTTGAAGAAGTGTATCAATTGTAACAATGATGAACACCAGATAGAAGACAAAACAGATATGTTCAATTACAGATGGATCATTTCCTATGCCTTATCAGCTTTCTACTCAACGAAGTTACTGAAAAAACCAGAAATTTTTTCCTCAATCCAAACTGTGGTTCCTAAGCTTCGGTATAATTAGCATCAGTTTGGAATTGTGTTTACCAAACTGCTTTTGATTGTGTGTGTGTGTGTGTGTGTGTATTTATTTATGCTTTTAGGAAAACATAATTTAAAAAAAAAAAAAAAGCATATTTAGAGATGCTTTCTAGAACTGTCTTGGAATGCAGAAAAAATATTTCAATATGCAAATGTAGGTTCTAAATGCAATACCAAATTTGTCAAAAAGTACTCGATTCAAGAATCACGTGCATCTTCTGCCTATGTAACTTGTCCAATACTACAAAGCTCCATTCTTGTCAAAAATAAGAAGTCAAAACATCTTCAGTCCAAACTTTATATCCCACAACCCTCAACTTTAGATACTGCGAACTCATTCTCATGTAATGTATATACAAGGTAAAAGGCAGACATGTTTGTCTACTGAACATAAAACTCACTGCATGCCACTATTGACAATTTCTAACAGTCCATACACATTCCCACTAACTTCAGTTATATATTTGCCCATTGCAGCTCTAAATGCATGCATATCATTTTGAGGGCCTAATGACCAAAAAGAGCTGAACATTTGTGTTAGTTATCAATTTAGCTAATGTTTTTAGTTTTATCAACTTGTACCTCAGCCTTCACATTTCTATCAACTTAAGCAATTTGCTTTTAATCCAGAAATTATAAATTATTTTTTTTATTCAGCAAATAGTTGCAAAGTTTCGACCTTGACCATTAACAACCTAACAGGTTGAGTAATTATCACCAAGATTCACTACCTTTATTTGCAACTATAAGAAATGAACAGGCTTAAATCTGCAACATACTATGAATAAAATGGAGATAATCATAAAAACCCAAACTACAAACATTACCAAGCACCACCCCCAACAATCTAATATAGCCAAAACAAAACAACCATAATTCATGCAAACAAGATAAAAAGTAAAGAACCACATATCATGAAGAAGAAAACAGGAATGCATTGATCTAACAGATAAACATTTTTCTCAAACACGATATAGCAAGTCTTGGATGGCATAGAATAACACAACACAATTTATGAATAAAAGTCGGTTGTTTTACAATCAAACCCTGGTCGTTAACCTATGAATTCCAGTCTCAATAACAATAATAGTTCTTCGTATTCATATGTTATGCTATAAAACAAACCACGCTAATTCGTTATGCATGGATCATGAGATTTCTCTACATTAAAGAAGGAGCCACTTTCATGGTTATTGTGCTGGCTGTTAAAATTAGATCTGACAATTTCAAATTTTTGAACATGACTAGTCTCTACCAAATATTTACTTCGAAGAAATAGATTATTTCACTATTTGATTGTGATAGTAAAAACTGTTTTCTAGTATTCACAGCATGATGATAGCCCATATTTTTCCACATGAATTTAAATAACCTAATTTGAAGAGGAAATTAGTGAAATACAGAATAAATGGTGGTGGTTGCCAATAAGTGGCAATGGCAGATGGCAACTGGTGACTGCCCTCAACTGGTGACTGCCCTTGGCCGTCTACGGTTGACAGTAAATTACTGGGCATACAATTTCTTGTTTTGGAAACAGGTATTCACTTCTTTTGTAAAAAATTGCTTGCTTTTACCCTTTGACAAGGAAACATTTTCCACTAACCAGTTTTCCTATGCACCCCAAACTCCAGAAAATTCAGAAAACAGTTTGCAAGAATTTACTTCTTCAACAACAAAGGGAACTTTAAATTGTTCTAAACTCAAGATGAGAAAATATAATGTAAAAAATGCTAGTCATTAAATTTCAACTGTATCTCAAACTTACCACCATACCCAAGGGGTTTTGCCAATTTATCTCTTGATGGTAATCCTCCCGGAAGTATTTAACAAACTCAGGAGTATGAACAAGGCATTGTATTGCACTATTCATAAAGCATGTGTTTCCTAGATTCTGCAACCCCGTTAAGCCACCAGATGTCCCCCTTGTACTGACACCGCTAACTCCATATGTGTTATCCGACTCTCCACCAGGGGACGCCAGGTTCTGTCCTTGTGGCAGCTCAGCACCGCAACTTCTAGAACCGCCCTTGCTTGCAGATAAACCTCCTGCAATTGATAAGCCTGACTTAGAAGGTTCTAAAAGAACAGAACTAGCTTTCCTCTGAGTAGACCCACTGTCCAGAATAGAACTCCTATAACCACTCAAAGCTGTACCATTGATATTGTTAAGAACCTCCACCAGAATCTGTATATGTGATTGTAGAACAAAAGAAAAGTAAAATGTTAAACAGAGAAAATTAACAAGTAATATAAAGTATCTAGAAACTTCTCAGAATACAGATCTTGAAGGAACTCAACAACAACGCACGTATGGTTTTGTACAAGCTACTTTCCATAATATGATCATTTAGTAATGTGTTCATGTTATCATCCTTTTACACTTTCTGTAAGCATGCAAGTAACTCTTCACACAGATATACTACAAACATCATGTTGTCCATCAAAATACATGTGCACCACAATCCAAATGCAATCATAATTTTTGAACAGCAGCATACCGTTATACAAATTAAAAGCAAGTACTTAGGTATGGTAAATGCCTCTTATAAAAGTTTTACAGAATAAAACCAATAATAAAATGAACATGTAAGAAAAAAGAGTCACACGATAAACACCCTGGATACTTATCTCAATAACAAAAGGCCATAGATCCAGTTACAGGTTATATATCCATTTAAAATCAGTAGCATCATTCAGAATAGGTGTCCTAGTGCACAAGAGTTCCCTTGTTGCAGACTCTAGGGAAGGCTAGAAGTACACAGCCTTCCCCTTGCCTCACAAGGAGGCTCTTTCAGAGACTTGAGCCCATGACTTCCAGCATATAGGCTTTAATGAGTACGAATTACATTTGTAATGAAACTAGAGTACATTATAATGAGATTCTTTCAAATACCTCATTGCAAATAGTCTCAAAGCGAGATTTGTGTGACAGACAGGAATTGTTGAAAGTATCAAAGTATAATGCATGGCACTCATGATGCAAACAAATAAAAAATTAGTAGAGAAGTATCATAGGTACATGTTAAAAAACAACAATAACTCCATGCAAAGAAAAACCCACATGTCCTTTAAATAATTGGACAAATATATGCCAAGAAGATATCAAGCGAACAACATCATATCATAGTCTTTCTCATCCTTCAATTTCAACTATTTATTTCATGCAACCACATCATCCTTTGGCAAAAATGTCTCTACAGGACCTAGAACCTTAAACTTAGTCAGCTAGCATTTGCGCATTAAAGAAATCACTAGCAGCAGCTACTAGAATCTCTAAGATATAGGGGAAAAAAACATTAACATTGCTTGTCTGTTTCATTCTTCACATTAGAAAGAAAAACAAATAATTGAAAATCAAGACAGTAAGGTTCCAGATTAACCAACATCATTCACTTCAACTGACCATGCGCCATAGACAACCCTAGCAAATTTATTCTCATTAACATTCCAACATCCTTTTAATCATCAAATAACTCATTCAGCCATGAACCATATACAACTCTTGAAAAGCATATTTCATAATGTCTATAGGCAGAACACAGTACACTAATAAAAAACAAGCCAAATGCATGCAAAAAAGAATTTCTTTAAACCAAATCTATTACTCCCAAATTGACAATGAGTTGCTCAATTACAAGAGACTTACATCTTGGTCCATCTGTATGTTAGCATCATCAAGTGTTTTTTCCATATCATTCATCAAATAATGCTTTCGGTGGCCATAATAATCCCATATGTGTACCTGTCAATACAACATTAAAAAAATAATAATAATAAGTACTATGAAGCTGAAAATGAGGCTGACATACTACTAAACACAAATCCAACATTGCTCCAATTTCCAAAATTTTAAAAAAGGAAACCACAAAACTAAAAGACTAGAAAGGAATATTGAAGCCTGTACTTGTTCTGAATTGAGATCAAAGATCTCACAAGCTCTTTTATGAAGCTCTCCTATTGTTTCCTGCCAAAATTATCAATATCAGATAAGTGAATAGAGCATACTTTTGCAATCTGTTTGATAAATCAACCTTATAATCATTTAAACATTTTAACGCTAAAATTATTAGTTTTGCAATATAAAATTTACAGGATAGCTATTAATAGTTGATATTGTAATGGCCACAGGTTACAATCATGGAAAACATAAGTTGCTGAGGCAAAGGCTTGGTGGTGGCAATATTAGTTGTGATGGAGCTACTAGTAATCTTAAGAGCTACAAAAGATAACTCGTTTGCTAAATGTTTCAACTAGTTTTACTATCAGTTTAGCCCTAAATACTTTATATCAATCACACTCAACGTACTAGCTAATGAATTAAAACTCCTATAACATCTAAATCATCAAGTGCTAAAATTATTTTCGATTTCTGTGACGGAAATATCAAACATGCCAGTAGCAGTATCGTAGAGTAAAATATAGTTTCTGCACAAAGTGGTAAATGATGATAACTCTACCATCAAGCTCATACCTTCTTGCTTATTCTTATTGTAGAACGGTCACCCTTAGGCATAACTAGTAGTTGAAGACGGAGAGGATACACCTCCACAGTTAATTCTGTCTGAGAAAGACCTGAGCAGATTACTTTCCGTGCCAATGTTGGACCACCTCCATACCTACATCGCCAACAACACCATTCTCAGCACCTTAATACTTATATTACAATTGAATCACATATATATATATATATATATATATATATATATATTACAACCTTTTAGCAAATTGAAATAACTAACCCACCATGAATACAACTGGTTCCAAACTTCTTGTGGAAGCAACACATAATCACGACCTTCTAATAGATTATCATGAACTTCAATGTCGCGGACATGGGAGTCCTCAGACGTAGTAGCATCATAAATTAAATCAGAATTATCAATGCTAGCAGGTCTCTTTGAAGAACCAACCAAATCACAATGCTCAGTGGAAGAAAAACAATCACTTGTAGTAACAGTATTCGGCTGCTGTTTCACATATTCAATCCAATTTTGCCACCATCTGTTGCAAATTAACTCCAACAAAAATAATTTTATTTCAAAAATTCAACTAAAATTATAATAAATTACACTAAAATTCAGATATTATGAAACTGAAATTAAGCAGAATAAAAAGAAAATAGGTTACCGCTGAGTGATTAAGTAGAAGATATCTCCTTCTTTACAATTAGCTTCAGCAGCAATCGCAATGTCTCTAATTAAAACTCTCTCTTCATCAGGAGTTAGCTCTCCGTTAATCTCGCTACTGCACACAGATACCTCTGCTGCCATCAGGATTCCTATTTTCTTGTCTTTTTTCTTACGATCTCATACAGTAATTAAAATTTTCTCGGTTTTTATTTTATTTTATTTTCTCGGTAGCCAAACACACCGGGGATTTATGTGCGCAAGAGACAAACACGGGCTGAGTCTGATTGTGCAAAGACAAGGCTTAAATTGTCAGCCCAACAAGGATATTCTGTGCTGCTAATGCCAAATGTATAGGTTAAAAATGTAATTATTTATTAATAAATATTGAATTAAAAAAATTGTAAGTATAGTAATTTAATTGTAAAATATTTTATTTTACTTTTTTTTGGTCGATTTAAAGCCCAGAGGGTAGGGGACGGGGGATTAAATCCCGCCCTACAACCTTGGACAGCCGATGTTAAGACCTCACACGGCAAGAATTTTAGGTGGAAATCACTCAAAGTGGTTGAGGGGGGACTCGAACTGCCCCCTACGCATGCTGCAAAGCAGCATACACCGCTGGCCACATCCCAGCGGTTATTTTACTTAAACTAACTAATCATGAATCTATAAATGTGTGAACTGTAAATTAATATATAATTTATTTAATTATTTTAAAATATAAATAAAATATATTAATTAAATAGTTTTAATAAAGGAAAAATGTATAAAAATACCTCTAATATTGTGCCCTAATCTCAAATACACACCTAACATTTTTTTAAAGTACAAATTTACCCTTATCATTTTGAAAATCATGTAGTTAAGCCCTTCTGACAAACGGTGTTAATTCTTACCGTTTATGGGGTCCACTGTTACTGACATGTAAAAAAAAATGTTAGATAAAGATATATTTTTACCCTAACGTTTATAACAAGGAACAAATTTGCCCCTAAAGAAAATTTAAGAATATTTTAACATATAAATTTTTTAAAAAATTTTAAATATAATAAAAATATTAAATAATCATTTTTTATACTCGTAGGATTTACTAATAGTAATATGATATTAAAAGGACTTTACATTTAATTTTTTATGAAAATTATTTTAAAAAATATTATATAAATTCATTCAATTTGATTTCAAAAAATCTAGGAATATTTGAATAAAATAAACTCATCTCATCCTGTATGAAATTTTATTTTTTTATTCTCCTAAAATAAATAAATAAATTATTTATTTAT
Source organism: Macaranga tanarius (assembly GCA_949673435.1). Taxonomy (NCBI): domain Eukaryota; kingdom Viridiplantae; phylum Streptophyta; class Magnoliopsida; order Malpighiales; family Euphorbiaceae; genus Macaranga; species Macaranga tanarius. The sequence goes on from CATIWO010164062.1 coordinate 24,984, forward strand.
CTATCTCATCCTAAGTTATTACATTTAAATAAATATTTATTAATTTTTTTGAGAGTGAATAAAAAAAGTACAAATTTATATAGAATAAAATAAATTTTTAATTTAAATATTTCTAAAATTTTGAAATGGCACAAATTTTTTTTAAAAATTCCATAAAAATTAGATTTAAATTATTTAATATTGGATTAGCATTAGTAGATTTCATGAGTATGAAAAAATTAATTATTTAATATTTTTATTAGACAAAAAATTTAAATATTTTTTAAAAAAATTTTGTGTTTAAAAATTTTTAAATTTTCTTTAGGGGCAAATTTGTTCATTGCTATAAACGTTAGGGGTAAGAATGTACATTTATCTAACTTTTTTTTGCACATGTCAGTAACAGTGGACCCCACTGACGATGAGAATTAACATTTTGTCAAAGGGCATAACTATATGATTTTTCAAAACGATAAGGTATATTTGTACCTCGAAAAACATTAGGTGTATATTTGAAATCAGGGCACAATATTATAGGTATTTTTATACTTTTTTTTAATAAAATATGAGCTATAAATTAATTAGATATAATTTATTTAAGTATTTTAAAATATAAATAAAATAAAATAATTCAGATAAATTAGTTAAATGGTTCTAAAAGGTAAAAGCTATAAATTTACTATGCAATTTTTAAATAATGGAAACTAAGCTACTTTCACAATCTACCTAGAGCTTAGAAGATAGAACCATGAAATATATTAATTAAATGTTTATATTTATTTATTTATATGGGTGTGCAAATTTCAACCATTTTGAGGTTGCTGAAACGAACTGATGAATAAATTACGGTTTGACTAATTCAGTTAGTCGGGGCAGTTCTGTTGGTGGAGACAGAGTTCTTTGGTTATTAGGTGGTGGTTTAGTTTGAGCAATCATCAAACTAAACCGCCCAAATTTCTAATATAACCCTAAATATAAAACAACATCATTTTATATGATGCCTTTATAACACTAAGTTTATAACTCTAAGTATATAATCATCTTATTTAATTCTCTCCTCATTGTTTTGCCCCTCTCTCCTTTCTTTAACCCTAGCCACCACCATTTTTTTAACCTCTCAAACCCTAAGCCCTTAACTCCATTTCTGCAATGCTTTTTCTCCCCTAATTCCAATTTACCTTAACTCCTGCTCTCATAACTTATTATCTGACTATTCTTATGTTATTTTGATATTATTTTCCTCCCTATCTACTCTTTATTTCTGCAGTCCTCTTTCTTCCCTAATGATCTGCATTCTTATCACTCCTTCTTTTATTTTCTTTGCTGCTTTTATGCAAATCAAGTTGTGTTTATATTTGTGATTTGACATTTTTTGATGATTTATCAAGCGAATATTGATGTACTCCATTTTATGTTATCTAGGTTATGGTTACCTTTGTTTGACTTCAAGGTATTAGATCTGATCTTGACATTTGAAGGTGAAAGCTCCATTATCCATTTTTCAAACTTTAGATATGTTTGATCTGAAGATGGAAGCTTTTGTATACAAAGTGATCATGTGATTTTGAGTTAAAGAGGTCATATTTATATGACACCCCTCCCCACTGGCATCCACATCAGACAGATCCACATCTTAGGCTACCAAGCACGGAGTGACAATATGGAGAAGCGTCACTTCGAAGATGGAATTCAATAAGACCACTCAGATTAATCCAATTACATTCACGAGATTGCTGGCTTAGCTATTAACCACTAACTGTATCAATAACTGTTTAATAATAAACCAACCAACATCCATCAACAACTATAGGTGGCAAGATTATAAGAAATATATCAAAGGAATATGAACATATATATGTGTATATGTATATATATATATATAATAATGTACATAATTAGTGTTTAACGGTGAGGGGAGACTAAGGGAAAGAGGCTATCAAGATATACAAAAATGATATACTAAAAGATTAGAAAAGCCCTATCAACCCTAGAAGGTAGTAGCCTAACTATCCAAGGATGATCTACCCATACATATACACTCAAAATAATAACTATTATCCTAAGACTCAACCCTCGTCTGGTAAAAAGAGACGAGTTAACAGCATAAAAAGATGACTACATCTAAGTCAGTGAGACTCGGACACCCGACTGGGTCTTGTAGGTGACTGTAATGATCGTCAGACAACCATCTGAGAAATTAATCCTCACCGTGTGCGTTCGGTACTCTATCACAATAGGATCCACGACTACTCGAAATGACAGGTCTGCATCTGGATCATGGCGTATGTAGTACAAGATCTCAGTCTCATCCCCCTAAACATCTAAAGTCTGTGCTACCCAAAGGATAGCCATCTGTGCACTGTACACTATCTACAGGAATGGCTAGACTGAGTGGTGAGCATTTCCATATGAAACACTTAGTGAGTAGACTAGACAATACACTCCCGGTAGCTAAATAAATAAACATCTTGAATAATAATAAAGGTAATTTTAAACCAATCAAAGTAAGCAGTTAAATAAAACAAAGTAAAGTTGGTTAAATATAACCGCATTCCAAAGAGTCAAGTTATAGATGTTCCAATTATGTATATCAGATCACAATTGGTTAATTTAAACAATATATAATCAGGTTACTATCAATGTGGTGGGTACCAATTAGCACATTGAAGGTTCGAGCCAGGTATACATACCATTATCATAAACCACTCAGAGTAACCCCAAAGGCTTTCATAATCTCATATCACTGCATCTCTGATATAGAAAATAATAATATCACATAAGTCGCTGTGTCACGGATACAGTCTTATATCTCATTGAACCCTGCCGTACCCCGGGCACGGTCTAACTGTAACCCTTTTATTATTAAATTATTCTCAAATACATAAATTAGTACATTTCTTGAGTAAATCATAATCTTAGATAAATAGGGTTCACCAGAACCAATTCTTAGTATATAAAAATATTTCCAGTGGGGTAATACTTTTCAAATTTAACATTTTCCCTCCAAAAAGGACAGAGGCGTCTCCTCAACCTCCACTAAGGCACCGCCCTTACAGATTCAACCAGTAGAGGTGCCGCCTGAAAATTTAAATTTAAAAGGTGCCGCCTGTTCAATACATAGAGGCGCCGCCCTACCACCAATAGAGGCTTCGCCCCTAGGGCTTGAATGGGCTGAGGCACCGCCTCCTTGCACATAGGCGTCACCTTTTCACATTGTTCCAATGTTTTAAATTTTAAATTTTCACAGTAAACCAACGAAATTCAATTTTGAATCAACCAGCCAAAACATTAATTAGTTTACTAAATTATTAAAAGAAAAGTATAGGCTTTTGAAGAGAAAGATCCACTCACCTATATCATAGGTTTCTTCCTCCTCCCTCAGTCCTTCTTTGCTATAAAATGTCGCTCATAAAATAAAGCTTCCTTACTTCACCTTGCTATCTCCTTTCTTTTGCTCTTTTTTTTTTCTTTTGGCTTTGGTACCAAATGGTACCAAGCCTTTTCCTTCTTGCCTTACTTTGCATGGGAGGTGACTCATGCTTCACTGCCTTCCATGCAAGCTACACGTCTTTTTTATAATTCTATCATTTGCAGATTTGGGCGGTTAATGCCTAATTACACATTAGTCCCCAAACTTAATTGTTTTCAATTAAGTCCTTTAATCAAAATTATTTTCTATACAATTTAGTCCTATCCAAAAATAATATCAGTTATTCAGGCACGGACTCGACAATTTATGTGTGTTATTTTATGTTTCTATGATTGTTTGTGATTTATGTGATTCTATGTTATTTATTTATGATTTTTGTCTTTTTTTTTCTTCTAAATTTTTTATGGTTTTTTATATATCTATACTTATAATAATAGTATTTATATTCATAATAACAAATAAACAACTCTTTTTATTCAATAATTCTTGGTATGAAATTTATTTGATATGTTTTATAACGTTTTTGTTGATTTTATGTGATTTTTGTGTCTTAATTTTTTTTAATTTTATTATTGTCTGAGTTCTGAGTTCTGAGTTTTGATTTCTATTTTTTCTTCTAAATTTAATGTGTTTTTTATATATTAATACTTATAAATAATAATGTTTTCATTTATAATAACAAAAAAATAATTCCTTTTATTTAATAATTATTGCTATAAAATTTATTGATATGTTAGAAAGTTTTTTTTATTTATGTGATTTTCGGTGTATTAGTATTTTTTATGTTTCAGTATTTTCTGCTTTCTTTTCTATTTTATAATAATTTGGTGGCTTAGTGTTTTAGATTTGTAGATGGACAATGCCGGTACTATTAGTAGTAATAATGTTGCTACTAGTGAACCTAATAAAGAAAATGAAATAGTGGAAGCACTCAAAATAAAAATACTGAGCAGCCTCAGGCAACTCCAAAGGCAAAGAAAATGAAGGAGGTTGAGCACAAATCATTAACATGGGAGCACTTTGAAGAGATTAAAGATGGGGTAGGAGAAGTGGTACAAGCGAGATGCCTCTATTGTTCTAAATTATATAATTATCACTCTAAGAAATATAGCACATCATCTTTTAGGAATCATGTACTTAATTGCTTAAAAAACCCTCATGTTAGAAACACTATACAAAAATTTTTGACATTTTAACCTATTTCTAATACTATGGAAGTTGAAAACAAAGAACCCTTAGGTCCCCTATGCACTTGAAAATTTGACCAAGTGACTATAAGACACTCACTTACATATATGCTTATTATTAATGAGCTGCCTTTCAAAATTATTAAATCTTAGGGGTTCAAAAATTTCTAAGCGTTGTATATCATAGGTTTAAACTACCATCTAGATGGACTTTGACAAAGGACTACTTCAATGTTTATTTGAATGAGAGACAATTCCTAAAGAATATTTTAAGAAATCATTATCAAAGAGTGGGTATTACAACTGATGCATGGACATCTATTCAATAAATTAATTGTATATGCATCATTACTCACTTTATAGATGATCAATAGAAGCTTCATAAGAAAATTCTACCATTTATGCCTGTTTTATACGACAAAGGTGAGTATTTAGCCAAATTATTAGAAAATTGTATGCTTGAGTGGGGGCTGGGAAATATATTCTTTGTAACTATAGATAATGCATTATTTAGTGACAGAGTTTTGAGTTATTTTAAAAAAATGTTAAGTTGGGGTGTAAGTTTTGTCAAGTGTAAATATTTTCATATAAGGTGTATGATACATATATTAAATCTAATTGTGCAAGAGGGCTTGAAACATGTAAATGAATATGTTAAGAAAGTTAAAGAATGTGTTAGATATATCAAAAACTCACTAGTTAGACTTAGAAAATTTAAAAAAATTGGTTGAGTTAATTGGCATTGAATTTAAAGCATGTCTTTCTTTTAATGTTCCAACAGGTGAAATTCTACTTACTTGATGCTCAAAACTGTATGTGTTTTTAAAAAGCATTTGACAAGTTTGATGAACAAGAGTCATCATTCAGATCTGATTTGAAAGATAATGTACCTGATTACTTTAATTGGATTTCTGTGAATAAATTAGTGGTATTACTTTAACACTTTTGTGATATGACAATGAGAATTTTTAGTTCTTATTATATCACTTTCAATACTTTGCATTTGTCATGTCCGCACTTGAATAATTAAAGTTATTTTGGATCAGGACTAAATTATAATGAAAATAAGTTTGGAGGAAGGACTTAATTAAAAATAATTAAGTTAAGGGACTAAATAGGAAATATGGCTAAACCGCCATATCTGTAACTTAAGGAAGAAAGAACAAAAAAAGAGAAAAGTAGAAGGAAGAAGAAGGACCTAGCGAAGAAAGGAGAAAAAGAAAGAAAAATGAGGAACCGACATTTTGTGAGTGGATTTCCTTCTTTTCTCTATTTTTCTCAAATATTTACATTTATTGGATAATTTTTGGGTGTTTTTAATCTTTATGTTGTAAAATTTAAAAATTTGTATGTTGTAACAGTGCGATTAGGTAGTACCTGATTATACTAAGGCGAAGCCTCAGCCTTTTTTAGGCCCTCAGGCGATGCCTCAATAGGCACTAAAGTGACGCTTCAGTAGGTCAACAAGGCGGTGCCTTAATGACTTAAAGGTGATCAGGTGGTGCTTCTGCACTGTGCCGACGCCTCTATGGTTCAAAATGTTATTTTGAGTTTTTTTTTATCGGTGTTTAACCTAGATTTGTAATATACATGATTTACAAAGTAAATACAAAGCTTTGATTTGATCATAAATATAAATAATTATGAAAATGTGGTGATTTTGTGAGCACATATATATTGAAAAGAAGGGTTGAAGTAAGAATGTGGCTAATGTATGGTTGGGTTCTGTGAGATATAAGACTGTGTCCAGAACACAACAACTCATGAGTGAATGATATAACGATGAGCATCAACTCATATGATATTAAGAGATAGTAAGTCCATGTTAGGGATATGGCATGGTTGGTAGATGAGTATAGCCGATGCCTAGGGCTGGGTACACATCTTATCCTATAGATTGTAAGCTGGTAAATGTGTATAGCTAATGCTAGGGGCCATATGCATATGTTACCTTATAGATAGGGTTGGTGAGTATATATAGCCATTACATCAGGCCGGATACACATACTATCCTATATATGGATGTAAAGTGGTTAAGTATGTAAGCGTGTATGGTCGTTACCTGGGGCCGGGTATACATGCTCTCTTGTAAATGCAAGACCATATCCGAGGTATATGTTTATCTACTACTTGAGGTCAAATACATATATTAATTAGGATTTGGCATTTGAGTTATTATTGGCCTAAGTGTTGATCACACTTAAGTTGTTGCATAAATACTAACTTTTTGGTAGTGCGTTCGGTGTAATATTAGATCATACTATATCTGATATCACTGTAATATGTTTATAGTTTACTTTGACAGTGCTATTATAATCTTATTTTAAGTTGTGTGTTAGCGTTTTCTTTTATTGAGATATCGAGATTTATTAAACTGTTTTATTTCTTGTTAATCTGTTCACTCACTGAGTATTTTTATGGGACCAGCAACATGTGGCCTCAAAATATCCCAACACATGTCTAAGAATGTATTCCATGATACATGGATACATTTGAGATGATGTCATGCACATAAACATTTCTTATTATATCTATGAACAAGTATACCAGCAAGTGAAATAAGTAATGAAAGGCGTAAGGAAAATTTTTTTTATACTGGACACTGCGCTCGCCTCACCAGTTTCCATTTTCAGGCCAAGGGACTGGCGCTCGCCAGTGACTGAGGGCAGCCCTTCCCCTGCCTTGGCCGAATTTGCTAAAAATGCCACCTAAAACACACAACACACACAATATGCTTCTATAACAATGCTTCTCATAAAAATATATACCTAATCATTTATCCAAAACATACACAAATTCATCAAGATCATGAAAATCCAGATAAACTTCATACTTTCAATCCATTTTTTTACATATAAGTCATTTCTAGAATGCACCAACACAACATACTTTATAAACAATACTTCTCCAATATGGCATAGATTAATTCCTTCAAATATCATACACATGTTTGCTTATACTTAACCATAATCACAAACTTTACAAACCTCACACCCATTTGTACATTCAAAGTGTATTTCAACATAAAGAGCTCAACATTCAAAATAGCAATAAAAATGTATATAGTGCATGCTAATAAAGATGGATGTCAATATCACCAAGTACACCTCAAGCCTCCAGAAGTCACAAACAAGAAAGCTTTAAACTTAAACTAACTATTTCCTGAAAAATAATTGTGAAGGCAGTGAGCTTGCAACTCAATAAGAAATTACTAATATAATCATACATATATCACTTCTCAAGAACTAATTAAGCATATAATATAGCAAGCATGCCTTGTTTGTATAATATAGCAAGCATTCCTAATTAAGCATATAATCACACTATCATGTACCAAGTATAAACTAATCATATACCAAATATAAACCAATCATATGCCAATTATAAACCAATCATATACCAAATATAAACCAATCATATACCAATCATATACCATTTATATACTAATCATATACCAAATATAAATCAATCATATACCAATTATAAACCAATCATTTACCATTTATATACCACAAAATTTGGTTTCCGGCTGGAACCACCTCACATGTGCATTTCTCATAAGTGGTCACATACTAGGACTATCCACTCGGCTCAGTCCCAGTTCTCACATCCTCACTTTCTCACATTTCATTCATTGGGTAGCTATACGCCCGACTCAGCTTACCCATTCTACAATTTAACTTTTTCTCATGTGACCACTACTGGAACTATCCGCCCGACTCAGTTCTAGATTTCACAAACAGCGAAGGCTATACTCCCGTCTCAGCCTCACTATCACACATATTCCTCACTAATTCTCACCATCATTCAAACAATCCATATAGTCATGCACAATTCAAATTCAATAAACATGCCTCACTTTTCCATCACATTAAATCAATCATTTTATCACACTTCATCATTCTCACAATATATATATATATACAAATCATATATATATATATACAAATCATATATATATATATATATACAAATCATATATATATATATATATATATATATATATATCATTCATAACACATAATTCTTTAATTCAAGAGAATCAATATATATAGTATTATATTAATAATTACTTACACAAGTACTTCCACTCCTTCAAAATAGAAGCTCTTCTATTGATTTGCACCACTTTTATCCTTATCAATGCCTACATAACATTCATACATCAAAATCACATCACCAACAAGACTCTAGCACTTAAACTCAACTAAATCCAACTAAGTGTCATTTCATACTCTAGGTTTAAAATATCTAAATAATTCACACACATATTCAAAAATTATAAAAATATTATTGAATGTAGACATATGAGTCTACTTCAAATTTCAATTAGAATTACTCAATTTGGATGTGTGTGGAATTAATTATGGATATTTAAGTAAAATCGGGCAAAACAGGAAAAATAGAGTTGGCCGATTGAGTAAGAATATATGGCTATGCCAGTTACCTTAAACAGCAGAATTAGCTCTGCCTCAAAATATAAGAGTTGTAGAGGACACTTTGAAGTTTCCAGAACATTAAACCATACTCAAATCAGAGCTCTACAACTCCCGATATTACAAAAATAATAGGACTAAAAAATAAGATGAGCAACCAAAATCAACTCAACTAAAACCAATAAAAACACAATTAAATCTTACCAAATGGGACTTCACTGCATATAAAACCTCCTAAATCTTCCTAAGGCATAAGATTGCTAGCTAGAGCAAGATCAAAATCGCACCAAAATCTTCCCAAAACCTCTCTTCTTCTTCTTCTTCTTCCCCAATTCTCTACACTTCTTTCACTCTTACACACATACACCTATACACAACTACACCCAACCAATCAAAAATTTTCAATTGCCCCTTCCCTAAAGTCTTCTTAATAATTATATACTACACTAATATCTTAATACTACTACTACTACTACTACTACTACTACTACTACTACTACTACTACTACTACTAATAATAATAATAATAATAATAATAATAATAATAATGATAATCAACAATTATCTCTTAATAACCAATATAATATTAATATATATATACAAATATCACAACCATCTCTACACACCCTTAATGGACTAGGATAATTACCCAAAAGTTTATAACTTTCTAATTTAACAAAAAGGTCCAAACTTATCTTACAATTATACATTTCTCTACCAAAATGCATATGCCCCACATATATGCAACTCATATCTCTACTCAACATGGCATAAAATATATGATGCATGAATAGTGTTCTAAAAGCATGAGTGTTACAATTCTCCCCTCCTTATAAAAATTTCATCCACAAAATTTCTACTCACCACTTCCATTTGCATGAAATAAATATGGATACTTGAGTCTCATTTTCTCCTCCACTTCCCATGTTGCTTCTTTAGGAGAATGATGACTCCATTTTACTTTAACTATCGGTATCTCCTTATTTCGCAATTGCTTCACCTTTCGATCCAGAATTTCTACTGGCTCTTCTACATAAGTTAACGTCTTAAAAACTTCTATCTCTAGCTCATGCACGATATGACTTGGGTCTGATCGGTACCTTCGTAGCATGGACACATGAAATACATTGTGAATAGAAGCTAACTCTTATGGTAGAGCCAACCTGTAAGCTAAAGGTCTAATTCTCTTGAGAATCTCGTAAGGTCCAATGTACCTCGGACTCAATTTTCCCTGTCTTCCAAATTTTAAAACACCCTTCCATGGTGACACCTTAAAGAAAAAATTTTCTCCTACCTGATATTCAATTTCTCTTCAGTGTTGGTCCATATAACTCCTATATCGATCTTGTGCCGCTTTGAGACTTTTCATTATAACTTGGATTTTGTCAACCGTTTCTTGAATCAATTCAGAACCTTTAAGTTGTCTTAGTCCAACAACATCCCAACATACTGGACTTTGACACTTTCTTCTATATAAAGCCTCATAAAGAGCCATTCCGGTACTGGAATGATAACCGTTGTTGTAGGCAAACTCGATTAATAGTAGATGATCATCCCAGTTACCTTTGAACTCAAGTATATAAGCTCTCATCATATCTTCTAGTGTATGTATTGTCCTCTTTGATTGTCCGTCTGTCTGTGGATGAAATGCCGTACTGAAATGTACTTTTGTTCCCAAAGCATTTTGTAAGCTTCCTAAAAAATGTAAAATAAATCTAGGATCTCTATCAAACACAATCGAATAAGGAACTCCATGCAGTCTTATAATTTTAGAAACGTATAAAGAAGCTAATTTATCCAAAGAATCACTAGTCTGAATTGGCAAGAAATGGGCCGATTTGGTCAATCTATCAACTATAACCCACACCGCATCGTGTTTTCAAAAAGTTCTAGGCAACCCCATAACAAAGCCTATTGTAATCTTTTCCCACTTCCATTCGGGAATCTTCAATGGTTGTAATTTTTCCACAGGTGATTGATATTCAGCTTTGACTTGCTAACAAGTCAAACATCTTACAATGAATTCTACCATATCCTTCCTCATTGTTGGCCACCAATAGTAAGGCTTCAAATTTCGGTACATCTTAGTGCTACCCTGATGCATTGTATAAGGAGCAAAATGAGCTTCATCTATGATTTGCCTTCTTAAGTCTCCAGTATCCGGTACACATATATGATCTTCCATCACTAACACACCATCATTCGCGATTGCAAAATGAGAATTAGTTTCGGCTTTAACTTTTTCTTTCATCTTCTTCAAATATAAGTCTTCCATTTGAACACTTTGGATTTAATCTCTCAATGATAGTCTAACTTGGAAGTTAGCCAATAAATGATCTTTCTCAATATCAAGTATAATATTTATTTTCCTCAAAGCCACTAAATTGCCTATGTCATAATAAACTATTCCAACAGAGCATTCTACTATTTTCCAGCTCAACGCATCCGCTACCACATTGGCTTTCCCTGGGTGGTACTCAATTGTACAGTCATAATCCTTCAAAAACTCCATCCATCTTCGTTGCCTCAAGTTTAATTCTTTCTAAGTTGGAATGTACTTTAGACTTTTATAGTCAGTAAAGATGGAAAATATCTCCCCGTAGAGATAACGTTGCCAAATCTTTAATGCATGTACAATTACGGCCAATTCTAGATCATGTGTAGGGTAGTTTATCTCATGTGGTCTCAATTGTCTAGATGTATAGGCGATCACCCTTCCTGTTTGCATAAGTACACATCCTAAAACTTACCTTAAAGCATCGGTATACACTATATAATCACCTCTTCCAGTTGGTAAAGCAAGTACAAGGGTAATAATGAGGGCATCTTTCAACCACTCAAAACTACTTTAGCATTTCTCGTTCCATTGAAAATGAGTATTCTTCTTCAATAAAGTAGTCAAAGGTCTAGCAACTGTGGAGAAATCTTTCACAAATCTTTAGTAATACCCAGCTAATCCCAAAAAACTTTAAATTTATGTCATATTTTTAGGTAATTCCCACTCTTTAATTGCTTTAATCTTCGACGGATCGGGCTTAACTCCTTCATTGGAAATAATATGTCCAAGATATACTATTTTTTCCATCCAAAATTCACATTTACTGAATTTGGCATACAATTGTTTCTCCTACAAAATCTGTAAAGCTACTCGAAGGTGCTTTTCATATGTCATTAATGAATATAATAATAAATTGATTTAAGTACGGTTGGAACGTCTTATTCATTAAAGACATAAAAGCTACTGATGCATTGGTCAACCCAAAAGGCATTACAAGGAATTCAAAATGATCATATCTTATTCTAAATTTAATATTGGGAATAGAGGATTCCGCTACCCGTAGTTGCCAATAGCCGGATCTCAAATCAATCTTCGAAAATATTAAAGCATCGATCCTTAAGTTGATCAAGCAAATCATCTATTATAGGTAAAGGATATTTATTCTTCACTGATTTTCAATTCAGTTGCCTATAATTAATACATAACCTTATACTTCCATCTTTCTTCTTCACAAATAATACTGGGGCTCTCCTCGAAGAAATGTTTGGTCTGATGAACCCTTTTTCTAGCAATTCTTCTAATTACTTTTTCAATTCTTTCAACTCTAATGGTTCCATCCGGTATAGTGCAATTGATATTGGAGCTACTCCTGGTACAGTATCAAATTTAAAATCCACTTCTCTATGTGGTGGCAATCCCAGTAGTTTATCTAAAAACACATCAAAAAACTCGCTTACAATAGGTACATCCATCACTCCCCGGACTAACCTTTGACGTATCAATAATGTTAGCCAAAAATGCTTCACACCCATCTCTAATCAGTTAAAAAGCCATGGTCGCTGAAATCAAACATGCAGGGATGGTTTTCTCTCTCCCACTAGCACTAGCTTTTCTTGCCCCAAAGTTTTAATAGTTACTTCCTTGGTATAACAGTTTACCATCGTATGATGATTGGATAGCCAATTCATTCCTAGAATAACATCAAATTCCTCTAAATTAATCACCATGAAGTCAACATACAAAATCCTACCCTCTATTTCTATAAGACATGCTTTAACCACTATATTAACTATCACCATACCCCCAGTAGGCATGGACACACACATATTATAACTTAATGCTTCAATGGTGCCATGTACTTTCAATGCAAATTCATAAGCTATAAATGAACATGTGGAACTAGATTTATTAAAACAAATGCTTCATGATCTGATTATATGTCCGGGTTGACTACAATAATAGCACACAATCATTTTAGGTCCCCAGCATTCTCCGAAATAAAATCGGCCACATCTATGACATGTAGAGGTGAACACACTACTCATCGATCTACCTCTCTCTCCATCTCTTCTATTAACAGGTGGTCTTCCATATCCCCTACCAGAGACACTCCCTATTGATTGCGTAGGTCGACTTAACCCTCTCCCTCTGAAACTACTTTATTGAAAACTAGAACATCTAAAGGATGATCCTCCGGTTCTAAATGAAGAGGATAGGGTAAACACATCGGTAGTCTTCTTCTTTTTAGCTTCTACAACATTCCTTTCCTCAATGATTTCCTCTGCTCAGATTGCTATCTCTAACAACTCTCGATAAGTGGATGACTTCATCACTATCTTCTCTCGAATCTCCAGGTTCAGCCCTCTCTCAAACTTGTTCCTCTTTAGCTTATCTGTAGCTACTTCCTCAAGTGTGTATTTGGACAACCTCATAAATTGGACTTTATACTCGGCTATAAATAAGTCCTTTTGCTTCAAGTTGAGGAATTCAAGCTTTTTTTTATCTTTATACACAGCTGACATATACTTGTATGTGAAGGCTCTCAAGAAATTAGCCCAAGTGATCATCATAGGCACATCCCTACTTCCTGGTACTATATCCCACCAATCCAAGGCATCTTGTTCAAATAATGATGTCGCGTAGCTTACCCTCTTCTCAGGAGTACATTCAAACTGGTCTAGTACTCTCTCAGTGCTTCTAAACTATTCTTCAGCCACCATAGGGTCAATAGTCCCTGTAAAAACCTTAGCACCTTACTTTTTAATCTTTTTAAAGTTTTCATCAAGTGTGATTTCATTTAGTCTTTGAGCCATATCTCGTATAGCTTGCACAAATTCTTGTATAAATGGTGGGTAATGAGCTTGTAAAGGAGGAGGAGGTTGTGATTGGGTTTGTGATTGTTTACCCAATGCATGCATAGGTTCTTACCTATGGACTGACTCAGATGACTCTTTCAGGTCAACGGGAGGTGCTTGGTGTTCTTCCATCCTAATACATTCAACATCCATCATGTCACGACCCAAAAAGCACATGACTGGCACATTAGACATGAAAGACTAAACCCCCACATCCAACGTAAGCCTAATAATAATAATTATATCCACCAATGCACAATAATAAAATCATAAGATGCAGATATAATAAATCATATGAATTATAAAATCATCATTCATAAATGATAACATAAACTCAACATTTAATATAAATATACATAGTATTTAAACCAATCCTACGCTACTGCGGAAATCTAGATTAGTTACAAGTCTGAAATTTAAATAAAATTACATTGACTGCCTGAGGAGAAGAAAATGGATAGTCCTAAATGATCAAAGCTAAGAAGGAGGTTGTTGACCTGAAAAATAATTGAGGGGAGTCAGACCTTACTGAGTAAATTAATTATCAATCATAAGTTACCAATAGAAAATTTTTAATATAATAAAATATACCAAATTAATTATCAATCATAAGTTACCAATAGAAAATTTTTAATATAATAAAATATACCTACAAATATGCATATGTCATGAAAGGCTCAACATAAGACAAATCCCATAAAAAAAAATAACAATCAATAATTGTGGAGAGGAATATTATAGAATTATAATATATAATGATAATATATATAATAATAATATCTACTCTACATCTCGACGGCTGCGGGTGAAATCACACCAAATAGACCAACCTGTCCTAATAAAATATCCTAAGCCATAAGGCTCTCTTATCCAAATGATGACCGCGGGCGCAACATCACCAAGTGGACCAGTCATACTTAATCGTCCCAATCACATATCAGTAAATGGGTCCATGG
>CATIWO010164081.1:0-15608 GCA_949673435.1 Macaranga tanarius
CAAGGGCTATTTTTAAGACTTTTACAAAGTGTGATATATTGTTGAACAACATAAGTGAATGTTTTAACAAATATATCTTGGAAGCAAGAGAGAGGCCACTGTTAACCATGATGGAGATGATCAGGACTCAAGTAATGAAAAAAATCACATCCAAGCAAGTGTTTGGTAGAAAGATGAAGGGAGATTTATGTCCAAAGATTAGGAATAAATTTGAGAAAATAATCGAGGTTTCTTATTAATACAATGCTGAGTTTGCTGGTTTTGCTAAGGCATAAGTGAGAGGGCCTGATGATTAATTTTCTATGGACTTAAATAGATGAACATGTGCATGCAGAAGATGGCAACTCACTAAGATTCCTTGTATTTATGGAGCTGTAGCAATTATAGAGCAGAATAAAGATCATTTCTTATATATAGATAAATGCTACAGCAAAACCACATACCAACAAGTGTACAACCATGTCATCAATCCAACAAATGGGCCTGAATTGTGGGTTGCACATCCTTATCCCCCAGGCATTTTCCTACCCCCATCAGCAGTTAGGGAAAAAAGAGGCAGAATTCCAACTGCAATGAGAAAGGAAGCAGAAGAATTAGAACAACAAGCACAGAAGAACAAGTCCAAGCAAAGATTTAGCCTTAAGAAGAAGGGAATTGTTAAAGTGAAATGCAGTGTTTATGGAAAGGTTGGGCATAACAAGAGGTATCACGGTATTGAAGCAACTACTATGCAAAACAACACTGTAAGCAAGATTTATTAACAAGTTGTTTGATGTCAATTTAATTCATTTCCTTATAATTATTTGTCTTCTTTTAGGCACGCACCAATGTTAATGCTAATGCAAGCATGAGCACACTAAGTAATTCATCTCCTTATATTGTTCAATGGATGCCTAATGTGAGTTATTTATACCAAACTCTAAATTTGCCACTGTGAATTTGATTATGCATACTACTATTCTTTGTGTATGATGTGCATTTAATTGGTCATTTATAGGGATCGAGTAGAATTCCACCAAGAAGAAATCAGGGGAATATTCCAAGTCCATTTCAGATTGGTGAAATGAATATAGTAAGAACCAATTTTATTCCTATTCTAAGTATTGCTGCATTTGGAATGTTAGATGTAGATGAGCAAATGTATTTTTGACGCAACCAATTTCTTAGAATGCCACATTTGAAGGAATGCCAAGTCAATCTGGTAATATTGCCTTCTTACAGAGCCAACAAAGCACCATTTTTTAGATAAATTTTGGTCCACATGTTGTTACTGCAGGTACAGGTGCAGTAAACGAAGGGACTAAAAGAGTAGGGGAAAAAGAAGATATGTGTCTTCGCGATATATGCAAAAGAAACCTAAAAACTGATATACTGTTGAAGAATTTTTTTTGTCTTTTTGGGAGCTATTATGCTCATTAATATTGTATTTTAGTATATGTCTAATATCCTTTATATATTGAATGAGTATACCACTTTTTCTCATTTTGTAGGACAAGGAAGAGCAAACTATAGGCTACTCATGAAATTTTTTTTTTATGTTGCAATGGTGAAGCAATTCTTGAACTTACTTCAACATTGAAATAAACATACATGTTTTACTTTCATATTTATGAACTATCAATTTACAGTTCAGTTCAAAAGCTTTAAATATACCTTTTGTTGCTTTATATTGGATATATAAAATTCACTTTCTATTATGCACATAGAATCTATTTTATGTTTGCTTATAACATTGAACAGGAAATATCTTCAATTTGCAACATGATGGAACTTCAATGCAAGACAATCACTTTTACAAAAATCTAATATCATTTACAGTACATCATTAGTTCCTCCATATTTATCACTTTTTACATAAAGATCACTGAAATAAATAAATATACACACAAAAGAAAGAAGACACAGAGAGCACAATTATTGTATTTTTTCTCCCTTCTTAGTGCTCTTTCCTTATCTATCTTCTCCATTCTATCAATTTTTCTTAGTAACCCAACAATCACTTGTCTTGATCTTTCTAGAATTGGTGGATCTATCCATTGGAAGAATTGGCATGCTCGATTCTACCAAAACATAAAAAATGCAAAAAATTATTTTTTTGACTAACAAATATTTTGTTGAAGCTAAATTTGAAATGGCTATTTTCAATTTTACCTGAAAGTTTTTGTAACCCAAAAAACTTCTTCATTGGTTAACATCAGTTCAAGAAGTATGAAGAGCAGCCTCAAGCTCACAATAGTAATTCGGGATCGACATTTCTTCATTCACCACCGGCTATCGTTTATTGTTACAGACACCAATAAGGTTTTCGTTTCTAAAAGTAAAAAAAAAAAAAAAACTATATGAAAAGCCCTAGAAGGGGGGTGAATAGGGTTAATGAGAATTTAAGAAGAGATTAAAAATTGATAGTCACAAAGGTAGAAGATTAAGAACAACAATCACACAAGTGCACAATGATTTAAGAGTTCAAATTTTCAAATAATCCTATGTCTCCACCTAACTTATCCCTAAGTTAGGATTTTTAACACCCACATCAATCTTATTACTAGATTGAGTTACAATAAGATGAGTTTTGTGGGTCAACTCAAACCATTCAACAAGAGTATTTTTCTTGGCTCAACACAAAACTAATTACAAGTATTTTTAATATGGCTCAACACAAAACCAACTAGAGATAGCACCTTACTACCCACTTCTTTAATCCCTAAAGAAAGAGTATAAGAGAGAGTACCTATCTCTAACTCATAAACCCAACTCTCACACAAAGAGTTCTAAGAACAAGAATTTTGAATATTACAAAGATAAATCTTCTCAAGGGTGATTGATAATATTAATTGCTTGTAATAACAATAATAATCAACCTCCAACAAGTTTTTAACATTAATTTATACAGAGGAAGC
Source organism: Macaranga tanarius (assembly GCA_949673435.1). Lineage (NCBI taxonomy): Eukaryota > Viridiplantae > Streptophyta > Magnoliopsida > Malpighiales > Euphorbiaceae > Macaranga > Macaranga tanarius. The sequence continues at coordinate 2,898 of CATIWO010164081.1, forward strand.
TAAAAACTAGCTGTTGGAGACCTATTAAGTCGTGCCCATAAAGTCCCCTTATTTTAAGCTTAAAGCCATTAATTTTTGGACTTACAGATGCTTCCTCATGGTCGTGATTTAGCACTCATGACTGCGACAATCAAAAATATAGCCGTTAGAGACAATTCTTCCCGTTGTACTGAGTGGGCATTTGCTCACGGTTCAGGTCGCGATCGTGAGTGCACCATCGTGGTCATAACCTGCATGCTTACGACCGTGAGCGCCCTAGAATTTTCACTCTATCCACTCATTTGCTCACTTGAAATGCCCGATGTTCCTCACGGTCTGGGCACTGTTCACTCACGACCGTGAGCACACAAGACACTTTAAAAACCTTAATTTTTGATCCATATGCATTAGGTTTCAATTGGGATCGATCATGTGAAGTTTTAGAAGACTTGTTTAAGCTCTAAATATCAATGCACATTGTCTTTAATCTTGAGCACAACCTGGATTATATTCACACTTTACATGAAGATATTAGATAATCAAAATTATTTGTTAAAATTAAAACTAAGGTTTAGATTGATGATCATGCACATGTCCAACAATCTCCCTCTTTTTGACTTTGATAAAAAAATTTAAATGAGAGGAAAATAAACAAAGTGTAAGTGTATAATTTAAGAATATTCATTCACTCCCTCTCAATGTGTGAATCATATACAAAAAAAAATAAACTAAAAATATATCAAGGATAGACTAAAAGTATACAACACTTAAGATCATGTGCACTTTCCATATCTTGTATTAAACCGTGTTCAAAAGAAATTTGTACATATATGAATGATCTTCAAATGTAACTCCCCCTTAGAATATGTATACATCTCTTTTGATTTTTATTTATAAAAAGTTATGCACACATACATTTATAAAAAAAAAATATGCGAACACACATATTCTCCCCCTTTGTCAAAGTGCAAAAAGAAAGTAAATAAATTGCATAAGTAATTAATAACAATAGATATTTCATTGATAAAGAGAGACAAGTACAAGAAATGTAAAACCTAATGATCCGTTGATGGCAATGCAACATAGAAATAAACTTAAAAACATTGAATTAAAAGAAAACATGAAGCATGAAAACTAAGAAAGAGTAAGGAATCAAGACCATTAGCTTCAGAACTCTGTGGTGAAGCGGGCTTCATCTGGAGAAATCTCATGATGGGTGACCCACTGAGAAGTTTGTCATAAAAAATGGCACCTCGATCCTAACACTATGCTTCAAGCTTTTAAATAATGGAAACTTTCAGGTACATAAATGGGGAGGACTAAATATTCTCAGAGAGAGCTGCTTTTTTTGACTTGCAGTTTTACAATGGAGTGAAGGACAAATATAATGCGTATTTGGGAATCGGTGGTACATCAAACAATTTTTCTTGAGAGATTGTGATAGATAGTTTAGGATTTCTTTTGATGAGAGATGAAGAAATGTCCCACATGGACATGGTTTTTAATTCAATTTTTTTTAAAACTGTTGTACACGTATTGCGCCATGTCATCATTCAGGTACTAATTTTGCTAGATTGTGACTATAGGGGGTTTGCTGTGACCGAAATTGAAATTTAGGGATTTTAGTGTGCCCAATTGATTCTTTGGAATGACAGTGGGAAAGGGATAAAACTTTAGGGGTGGTGAGTGTAAAAACCCCAAATTATAATATATTATTTTTATTTAGAAATATATATCATTTGATATATAAATAATTGGAAAAATATAATAAGATTATTCAATATTCTCCGTGAAGCCGAATAAAAATGTAAAAAGTTGTTTCATATACGGCAAATAAACAATAAATATACGAAAAATAAACTAAAAGTAAGTGAAAAATATTCAATTTTTGTTTGTTTTTAAAAGTTATAATCAAAATTTTTTTGATGTTTTAAAGTGTATTGGAAACCAATAATATACCAAACGTATACTCATTATATACTATAATATATTTATTCTGTATATATTTAAGAAGATCATGTTCTACACAAAATCAACATATCTCAAATTACAATGCCTGCAAATCAAATTATAATCAAAATCAAGAAAACCCAAAAATTCCTCTAAATATAAGCTATGTTAGAAGTTGATTTTTGAAAGTTATAATCAAATTTTTGTTTGTTTTGATATTTTGAAGTGTATTGAAAACCAATAATATACCAAAAATATACTCATTGTATACTATTATATATTCATTGTCCACATATTTGTATTTTTTTAGGAATTTATTTCTTGTGTATGATTATGATTTTTATTGTTTGAATATATACAATATATATTATATTTAAGAGAGATAGTCTATAGAATTTTTATATATATTTAAGAATATAACTTTTAATTATGTATATGAATTGTAAGAAATTGTTCCATATACAGAAAATAAATAAAAAGTGTACAGAAAATAAATAAAAAATATTTCAAGTTTCATGCCTTTGAAATTTATATTCTAGTCACTATGAATAAAAGTGTAAATAAACAGAAAATATACAACAAAAATAAGCAAAAAAATATTTGAAATAGAATGGAATGGAAATATCAAATGTTGTCATCTCCTTTTCTTATACCCTTCCTCAAATATAAACAACATGACAAGATTTTTTCGTTCATTAGCCATTTTAATGTTGCAACAACATTGCAATCGCCACCACCACCATTCTGAAAGGTATCATCACTACTCTTCAGCAATGGCCAAGAATGATGAAGGAGAACCAAACTTCAGTGTTGAGAAGCAACTCGTTCACATTGGACCAAATCCTCTCCAAAACTGAATAATACTTTTCCATTTCTTTCTGTTTCAGTAAATTGATGAGCTTCCATTTACATTGCATTGTCTAGTGCATCTAAGTTGAATTGTGTTCTTTGTGTAGTTCTCTTGTATGTTTGTACTCTGGTTTTATTTCTGAAACCATTAAGCAAGCTGTAATTAAAACAAAACTAAACAAGAGGATTCAACATATCAGTTTAACCTATATTTATCAACAAAGAATCCTATTCTCTCAATTACTTGAATAAGCAACGACAAATGATGAAAATAATACAGTCATCATCTCCTTGTAGATTTTTGTTACATTCCATTCTCACGATTGAAGTTCTTATAAGAAAACACATCGCTTAAATATGCGCATTCAAAAGAAACTAAGCACAAATTACTTAAAATTGCAAAAGCATTATGTCTTCTTTGCAGAACTAAAATGCAATTGTCGTTGCCGATGTTCTAAATTCTTGTTTTTTAATTTCAGCCTCTAACAATATTTACAAGCAACAAAATCAAACACTGTGGATTCTATGAGAGGGACACGTTTAAATCTGATGATGTGTTTGATGAATGGGAGTTTTGTCCTTCAGATTTAGACTTTTGATGGAAAATATAGGTGAACTAAGGATCATAAATTTGATGCTACCTTCTGGAAAACAACAACGTTTTTTTTTTTTTTTTTTAACAAAGGAGAATATCGGCGTTTTTAGGGTAGGCGGGTAATTATTTTTGGGTGTGGAGGCACATGCATAATTTATGAAAATATGAGGTATTTTTGTTATTAAATTTTATTTTTGAGGCATTTAGGCAAAGATCCAAGATTTTTCTTCTTTTCAGAATCCGGTTTTCAAATTAACATTTATTGAATCAATAAAATGCAAAATTTATACAACTGGTAAGATTAGCTGATAGATATATTCTCACTTAACCAATATTTTGAATTCAGATTATAATTTATGTAATTATATCTAATTAATTGTTGGGTGACATTTGTCATTCTTCGAATTGAAATATATTAGTCAAAATTCAGTAAAATTTAAATATTAATAATTTAAATAAAAATTTACAGAAAGTTTTAAAGTAATTGATGAAAAATTGTGGTGTATTTCAAATGAGATTCACTCGATCATTAAATAAAACTCAGAAAAATAAAAATGTATAACCATCAAATTACTTCTTACTAGGACAAAACTTGTTCATCGTCATGTATGCTCTACATCAGAGTGTTCAATTTGTTATAATGAAATAGAGACAGTTTTGCATGTTTTGAAAGATTGTGTTGCAGTTAAAGTTGTCTAGGTTAGGGGTGTTCATTTGGTCGGTTCGGTCGTTTTGGGGTGTTATTCTGATTGAATCGAATTAACTAAACAAAAATTTTTGAAAATCAAACTAAACTAACCTAAAACACTCAACTAAACTAACTGTTCCAAATTGAATTTTAAGAAATATTAATTATTTTTGTATTTTTGTATTAAATTATGATACTATTTTAAAAAATTTTTTTAAAAAAAAGAAAAAATAAAAATTCAGTTTTTTCGGTTATTTTGGTTAATCGAATTTTTCAGACATAAAATTGAACCAAACCAAAATTTTAGTCAATTGAGTTCAAAAAAATTGAAAATATAAAATTAGTTAACTAAACCAAATTGGGTCGGTTTAGTTTTTAGTTCGGTCAACTCGGAAGGTTTGCACACCCCTAGTCTGGGCCAAAGTTGTTCATGCTGATAATGCTGATGTATTCTTTTTCTTCGAATTTGAAACAATGGATGATGGCTAATTCAAGTTGCAGACATGATATGGACTGTGATCTTAACTAGGCCTATTTCTTTGGTGTCATGATTTAGCACCTTTGGCATTAGAGGAATTGTGTTGTGTTTCAAAATTACACTAGGTCTGGTAACAAGTTAGAGGATACCAAGCATCAGGTGGATGATTTCTAATAGCTATGAGCGGATGGGTAAGTTTGTAACTTTTGGAAAATTAAAAGTTCAGCAAATGCTTAGTCGGTCCATGGGTTAAGTTGAACACCGATGGAGCTATGTCAGGGTTGTCAAAGAGGGCTTCAATAGGTGGTTTGATAAGAAACAGTTGTGGAAGGTGGAATGGAGGATTCTTAATGAATATTGGTGCTACATCAGTAACAGCTATGGAACTCTGGGGAGTGTATGTAGGACTGTTGCTTGCTTGGGACTTGGGGTTGTATAGAGTTATCCTTGAATCAGACAGCAAATGTACCACTTATCTTAGGAAACGTTGATGACAAACGCTCGTTCCGCCATTGTCAAGACAATAAGAATGCTGCTTCAACAAGATTGGATTGTGGAAATTCGACAGATATACAAAGAAGTAAATTTTGCAGCAAATTGGATGGCCTCCCATGCCAGCACATTTCCTCTTGGATATCACAAGATACAAGACCCCATAGCGAGCCTCCAAGACTAGTTAGAGCATGATGTTAGGGGTGTCTGCTTTTGCCTCCCCTCTCTCACCAAAAAAAAAAAAAAAAAAAAAAATCTTGCTCATTAATTATTTAAATATAATGTACTAAAAATATTTTTATTATTTGTTCACTCATTAAGTGAAAAAGTCAGTAAAAAAGTGGTATAACAGGTTTTTTAAAGAATTCTAAAATGTAGAATTAAAATTCTTTCCTTATTAATTTATAAAATTAAATTTTATTTATTTTAAAAAGAAAATTTATTTTATTATATAATCCATCAGTGTCTAGTATCTAGATTAAATCAATCTCTTAACATGGTAAAAGACCGAAAAAGAAATGACAATTCTTGATGGGTATAGCTATGAACAGAAAGTCCCAAAACAAAATGTATGAAGTTTAGAAATCTACATTATGTGGGGACTCAATGGAAAGACATGGTCGGTTAGAGGGTGTCATTTAGCTGAACATATAAAATATATAGGTAGTGAAAAAGAGGTGAAAGATATGTCTACAAACTCTGATTATGGGATTTTGTTTTTCTTTGTTTCTTTGACATTTTCACATGCTACATATATCTCTAATGGAAACCTGATGATATCATCCTTGATGTTTGATATATCTTTCATATAATCCTATAAAACATATCTAAGCTTCTTTATTACCTTTTTTCATGCATGGCCATATCAATAAACTTAGATATGCCTCCCTTATTCAAATTCTGATTATGTTTAAGGGAACATATGTCTTTTTAGTTACCCTAACCTTAAAGTTTGGAACCCTTTTGCACCAAAAGATTTTAATCGGCTTTAAAAAAATTATATATAGAGATTTGAAATATATATTATAAATCTAACTAAGACCCCAAAAACATATATGCTGTATTTAGAAAATGATTGACATAGGGGTAAGAGTTCGATCCTTGGTCTCCACAACATATGTCTACACCTTTTACCACTTGAGCTACTCATGAGGATATAATGCTAGTCATCTTAAGTAAAATAAAGTTTTAAATTTAAGTTCGCAAACATATTTCTTTTCTTTATTAATTGTATGCTATCAATTTAATTTTTGTTACATGCATCTTGCAAATTTCAGACACTGAAGAGTAATGTCATTGACATGGGTTCCTCTTTTCAAGACTATATTTTAATTTCCTCCGTTGCCATAGCATCATTAAAGCAAAAATTAATGCCTTTGAAAGGGATTTTGAATGACTTGACAAGATTAGTCTAGTCTAGTCTAGTCAATTTAATTTATTTTTCTAGTCATTTCAAAATGATACACATTCAATTAAAATCTTTAATATTAATAAATTTCTAGTTTAAGTGGCAGATTTCAAATTTAATATATAGAAAATTAGATATTAGAAAAATTTTGTTCCATATGAGATTTCCTAATTTAAACTTCAAAATAATCGAAGTTAATATAACTCAGAAAAACAGAAACCAAATACATCAAATGTGAAAAAAAAAAAAAAAAAAAAAAACTATAGTAAACCCTAATCCAAAACCCTAAAAGGAGCTTCTAAAAAATTGACCTTCAACAACCAAAATGAAGAACTTGTGAAGACGAGTTGTAATAAATCAATCTTCAACCACAAACATCTCTTGCATAACTGAAATGGGTCGACAAAACTAATTTTTCCTAAAATCTCCATGGCAAACTTCCTCTGATGTCATTTTTTAGTGGGTCCAACGTACATATGTCATTCTCTCATTAGGTAGACGGTGGTGGGTTCCATTTCATCTCATATGCCATAACAAAAAGCATAGGCTTGACATTGCCATAAACACTATCTTACCCCACCACCTTCCGTTAATTGTCGTTGGTTGAGTTAGGCCTGTCTATTTGTCTTCGGTCCACAAAATAGAACTTAACAGCAAACATGTACTTCACTGATACAAACAGCCCTCAACCCACGTTTTGTTAGCACCACTTGGCCCCCCCCCTCTTAAATTATTTATTTATTTATTTGATGTAAACTATTAGTTTTCAAAATTTATTAAATTTTGATTCGTCTTTTTTAAAGACAAATAAGTCTATAAAGACAGTAAAAATTTTTGATCAACTAATTTAATGTGATTATATATACAACCAAACATGAGACTATAATATAGAATTGGGACCCTATATTTTAAAAGGTACCCATAAAAAGTACTCCAATGTTAGAAATTTGTAAATAGTTTTTCTCTCAATTTTATACACTAACCATTATTCTTGTAATAAGCATTTAATAGGGTAAGATCATAATTAGCCTAGCTTTATATGAACCACCACCCTGAGTGGCTGTTGGCACTAGAAACAGAGATATGTAGTAAAAAGTATTAAAGAAAAGAGAAGAAATGGGAAATGAAAGATAGTCAACATATAAATTAGTAAACATGTAAAATGGGAATGTTCACAAGCATCTAGTACTTACTTACAACTTAACAAGAAAATCCAGATTTTTCACTAAAAGGGAATTTTGAGAAGCTTAGCATATTGTGGTTAATTGCAATAATAATAATTTACACAAATAAGGAAACAAAAAGAAGAAGAATTTCCCCACATATGGAAATTTTCAAGATCAACCCAAAATTAGCTGCTTTCACTTCCAAACTCCATTTACTTCTTTTACTGCAGTCCTCTCATCTCCATCCATGTCACCTTGGGATGGCATAATTCTCAGAGTAGTCAAGCTGATCAATTTCCCAGCTCACTTTTGGAGCAACCCTCTCATGACAGGGAACATATTCCTATAGGAAACAAAGTTTCAGTAACACAAAATTCTTTTGTACAAGTCCATTGAAATTATGCAGCGGCCATAAGTCAAAATTCTTTTGTACATGTTATTTATTTTTATTTTTATTTTTTTGAACTTTAGAATAGGTAAAACCTCTAGCAGCCATAGATTGAACCCATAACCTGTAATGCCGTGAAGGAAGTCTTTGTCATTTGGCTACTTAACCTTCTTCGCCAGTGAAGTGTGTTATCTTTGATTAATGGATACAAGACTATGCACAGCAGCTTTGACTATTTTCGAAATTTTCTTGAAAATTTATCATATGTGGAAATTTATGCACTTAACAGAAAGGAAACTAATTGCCCCAGATTTTCAAAGTGATTAATGTAAGCCTAATAGGTGGATACTCTTTTATCTGCAGAAATTAATTAGGCATATAGTTTACCTCCAATTTCATCACCAACTCCTTGGCTGTTGGTGCAGATGCAATGATGTTACGAGCACTGGGGTTTATAAATCCCTCTTCCACAGCTTTATCAATAAATGAGAGTAAAGAATTGTAGTATCCATCAACATTCAGCAATCCCACCTTCAAAATGTTGAAAAGTATCAATCATCATTAGTTCTTTAAATACACAAGGCAGTTAACATGCCTCTGTGCAGATAAAAACAAGCATTTATCAAGAGGCATCAGTAATCATGGCATGAAAATTACTGGTTTGTCATGAATTCCAAGCTGTGCCCAAGTTATCACTTCAAGCAACTCTTCAAGAGTCCCATAACCACCTGGATCAAATCACGTATATAAGTTGTTTTCACAATAAAGCAATCCAACATTAACACAACCAAATTGATTATTCAACAGTTGTAAAATATGATGATAGAAGTGTCAGCAATCACTGCCAGGAAGGTGAAAAGAACTTTTAACATACTATGTACTATTAACCTAAAAGGAAAGAAAAGACTTGACTAGTAAAACAAAACATACTTGGTACTACTAGCAGAAAGTGAAGCAAGATTTGTCAAATGCTTGATTTTGAAATATCAGCAAAGCAAAATTTAGGTACAATAAATAGATAATCAAGGACAACATAAAGTCATGTTTATGAATCCATGGTTATACCTTCCACAATTAGTTCTTTACAGTCAATTTCCTTAACCTGTTCCAATATTATGATTGCTAATGTTTTTATGGAGAAAAAGGGAGACAAGAGGGTTAGATGGGTTTGGTCAAACATCAAATCCCCTTGGCCTAAGGATGGTCTTTATTGCAACCATTGATAAAATAGAGGCATAATCTTCTGTCATAACGTTCAGGCCATAATAGCCATCATCTTTTCATGTTACAGAGAGGATGTCTTTGTTTTTTTTTCTTTGTTTAATACAGTGGTTGTGGGGATTCCTTGACAGGATGAGGAGCTCAATGAAGACTTAATTGACTGTTTTGTCCTTGCATGTCCTATGGTTCTCCTCAAGCTTTATAACTCCGTGATGATTAGTGGCTTGTGAAAGGGGTGGACATCATTACCTGTTAGGTGCAGGTACTAGTTGGCAAAAAACTATTTTGCTAAAAGTGTGTTTCTGTGTCCCATGCCCTTAATATGCTAAGAAAATAAATGAGTTCAGTGACATTAAAAGTAAAGAACTACATTTTCAGAAAAGGGGCATACAGTAACCACAGAAAAAAAAAACACAGTTCCTTAGCTGCTCTAATTTTCAGTGTAAGACGTTGATGGGTCAAGAACTAGGGACTGAACTGTTCACTGTGACTTGTTAGGTATTGGGGCTGATGAGAAACAGGAGCAAAAGTTTGTCTTAGTTTTTAGACTTCACATGTTGATATTCTTTTCACACATTACCAGATACCATTTCCACACAACAGCTACTCTCTATTATTGAAGCTTCTTCTTACAAAACTCGAGCTGAAATTAGATGGCCTCTCCTCAGCTCACTAATTCTAGTGTTTTGACACACTTATTAGAAGATTAAGCAATTATACAGGAGAGAAATTAGAGCAATAAAGTATAGCAAAAATAAAACTAATTGAAAAGTACAATACCCAGCAGTATTGAAAAGTACAATACCCAGCAGTCCTCAGGAAAAGCAAAACATGAAGTTATGGCCAAACTTGGATGATGCTGAACTTGGCAAAAGAAAAGCATCTGATGGACTATATGATTCCTTGAATTGAATTGGAATTTTTGTGTAAGCATGAATTTTGCAGGGGTTATACTAACCTGGTAAGGCAATAAAAGCATCTGAATGCTTAGCCATCTCTGCCTTCCTTTGATGCATATCTGCTACTGCCTTCACTTCCCCCACTGTTTCACCAGTTAACTGCAAAAAGATGGTACAGCACAGGCACAAAAAAAAAAAGATTAAAATAAAAACAACTAAAAAGGATTGAATAGAGAGAGTAATTTGGAGGGTTGTGCAGCGAAGCAATGATGAGTGTTGCAGTAATAGTGGACTTAATTTAAAGAGTTCAACTCAACAACTGCATAGCCATTAATTTATTAATCTACCAAGAGCCAAGAATTAAATGAAAAAGAAATGAGGAAAAAATTCGAATTTATGAAAGAAGCCAAGAAAGAAAAACACAAGAACCAAATACTGCTGTAGTAGAACTAAACAGAGAAAAAAGCAGAAGGTAGACAAGTCCAAAAGTATGTATAAAAAAGGTGAAGTGTGCTAAGTGCCAACTACTATACTGTAGTATTATGGATAAGGCTATCAAGTATTGGTCAGAGTAGTAGAAATCTTGAGAAACTGCTTGCTTGTTATTTTGATGTTCTTGGGATTAAATTAATTGTTCATCCCAAAGACTAATCAAAAACTTGAGAAACAAACAGAAAATGACAGAACCAAAAAGAAAAAAATGACCAATCAAAATAATTAAAGAAAAGTAATAGAATATGTAAAGAAAGTAACCAAAAAGCAGAGAAAATAAATCACTACTTGAAATAAATAAAGAAAGAAAGTGAGATAGAAAATTGACCCCCAAAAAATCTATTTCTGAGAAGTTGTGTAGTAGAGGTCAAAAAACCAAAAAGAAAAAAAGAAGTATTATAAAAGATTGAAGCTTTGTTTTCTCCTGGTTCTATCAGACATACCTCTCGAGGCATGAGCGTCTTGGGAATAACTCTGCAGGGAGACAATAACATGACAAAATATAAGTCGCAATGGAAGTAAAACCACAGCAATAACAAGAACAACAACAATCACAAACACAACCCAACTCCTTGATATCTGTTGCTCAATTCTATATTATGACAAAAAGAAGAATTTGAATATAAAAAGACTTGTATATACCCAATAACATGGCGACCACCATCATGAACAGCTTGAGAAACTAAACCCATCAAACCTATACTGCCTCCTCCATAGACCAAATCAATGTTCCTTGAAACCTGCAACAAAATTGCCCATAATCATATCAGTTGGTGGAAAGCAAAATGGGTGTTTCTTGATGAGGGTATGGCTTCAAATCATGTACAAAAATGTGTTCTTTATGGTGCATTCATTCAACCAATGGAAAATTGTTCAGTTGACAAAAAGTTCTCAACTTTTTACACAAAAATGCCAAAGAGAAACAAACCCAACAAAGAAATAAAAACAATTTGAAGAAAAACCAATGGAGCTCATAAGCCAAGTTACAAACAGAGTAAATGTGACTCAATGTTTACATAAAGGATTGAACTTTGGAGCAAGTTTTGCAAATTTTGGTAAATGCAACCAAAACCCAAGAAATGGAAGAAAGTTGCAAGCACAAAAACAACAGCCAAAGAGCAAGAGAAGAGGCGTGTGTGATTAAAACAACAAGAAGAATAAAAACATATGTAGTACCAATTCTCTGCCAAGCTCAATAGCAGCATCTTGGTAGCTACTTTTCTTGCCTTGACTACTTCCACAAAACACACAAATCCTCTTAAACTTAGATGTTTGTCTCATTTCAGTACTTTCAACCTCCATTTTTCACTGCCAAAATGCCTGAATTATATATTTATATATATATTGCCAAAAATTTCTTTTTTTCTGTGTTCCGTCTTTACTCAAAGCTTCAACAAAAGAACCTATAACACACAGATATATATGTGTAAATGAAACAAGAAGTAACGCAACAACAATGTATCAACAACACTAAATTTTGCTGCTTGAGCACTGCTACTGCTCCTGCACCCTATTACTGATTTTGATTTAGTGGGCTTCTTGCTCTTCATGCGTATATATAAACCTCAACGCACGTGAGTGCCCTCCGTAGCACGCTTGCTACTTGCTGCTGCCTCCCCATTTCTCACACATACAGCTAACCTTGGCACGCGTGGACCACCTCATTTTTATTTATTCTTGTTTTCTCCTTCTCTTTAATTTCTTTTGACATAAAGATTCAGAGTCTACTTATTTATATATTAATATAAAATTAATTTTTTTTAAAAGTCCAGTTCAAAAAAAAAAAAAAACATTATTTAGAAGTCTAAGTGTTAATAATTTGGCTTTTAAATTATATCAATGCCATCTATTATAAATTTAATTATATATTAAAAGGTGTTATTGATGATACGATATGCTTATATGGTTTTTTTTTTTTATTGAATCTCGTACTTTAACTAAAATTTAGAGAAGTTTACACTATTAAGAGGGTGTTTGGTTCAGCTTATTTGAGTAGCTGATAGAGGTTTTTCCTCAATCAGCTACATTTTAGGTGTTTGGTAAAATTTTTAAATCCGTAGCTGATAGCTGTTTTTGTCCAAAACAGCTACGGATTTGATAAGCTCT
>CATIWO010164261.1:0-21204 GCA_949673435.1 Macaranga tanarius
TCTTCTTTTGTTTCTTTCAATTTCATCCTTATAACTTCCTCTAACATCATCAAACTTTAGTGTCTTATAACATGTCCTCATAAGTGCTTATCTCAATACGATAAAATGTCTTATCAACTTCAATTCCATGCCACAAGTTTATTCAATATCAATTATTGACTTAATTACTAAAGAATCAAACTCCAAATCACTTACTCATAATAGTGGCAAACAATTCTTAAATCATCAAATTTAATTAACAGCAGTAATAACATGCTTAATTTACATTAATGAACAGTTATCATGTTTCCAGGACACGGATGTTACATGGGCTATTTAATATCCAGTCCTGCAATATCAATTACGAATTAAACCCCCAAATAATAATAGGCAACCTACAAGATATTGAAAAAAGTTAGTGCAAAAATAAACATAAATAATTAAATTCTAACTTAATTAACCACAAGAAAATTGAGTCTAAGTTAATTACAAACATTTCAAAAACACCCAGCAATTTAATTAACAAATAACCCTTTTGATAAAAATTCAAACTATGCACACTAAATAGATGAAGTTACTAAAAAAAAACAATATAAAATATTCCAAAAAATAATTATTCCGACAATAAATAATAATTAAGTAGAGAAATAAATACCCAAAAACTACAAAATGGAGATGAAAAAATCTGTGTGGCCTGGGATGCGGGATACGCGTGTCTCCATTCGACGAAGGCGCGTGCCTCCGCCAGGGAAGACAGCGCCTCCCCATTAACGGTCATAATTTTAAATTTAGTTCGTTTTCACAAAGGTGGGAGGTTTTGTTTCGCGGAGACGGGCATCTCCGCGTGGGAAGGCGGCGCCTCCGAGGGGGGAGGGCCGTGCCCTCGCTCGCAAAGGCGCACGCCCTCTGGTTTGTCCGGCAGAAACTAGTTTTTTTCATATTTTAATCATTAAACAGCTCATTTACTCAATTATAACGGCAGAGAACAATAATAAACAACTCATATGACTAAAGAGACCAAAATCACATGCTATAACAACAAAAATAAAGGAATAAAATAAAAATCAAACTCAAATTAAAAAAGAAAAGATTTTTACTATGACGCTTGATTAGAAAGTGATTTGGCCCTCAGAATCGACTCTGAAACTCTCCCTTCTTGCTATCAGAATCCGAATTTAGGCCCCTTTGTTCTTGGATTTTAGTTTCTGTTCTTTGGTTTTTTTCTTTTTTTTTTGTTCTTCTTTTTTGTTCTCTTTGTATTTTTTTTTAGCCGAGCCCCCTCCTTCTCTGCAGAAGCCTCCCCCTTCTTATCTCTCACACTCTTGCCCATTTTTCTCCTCTTTTTCCCCAAATCACTCACCTGTCTTTAACTCCCTCACAGCAAGGTTCGTTCTTCTTTTCAAAAGGTGTCAGATGGTGACAGGCGAAGGTTGAAGACAGCCAAGCACTGTCTTCCACAAAGGCGCACGCCTCCGCGGAGGGGAGGCGTGCGCCACATCGAAGGGGCGGTGCCCCCAAAGGGTTGGGTGGCGCCTCCGCGTGGGGAGGCGCACGCCCCTGGGCCTTTAGGCCATCTGGGTCGGCTCATTAGGCTTAATTTGCTGGGCTCGGTTTACTAGGCTCGGTTCATTAAGTTCGGTTCATTAGGCTCGGTTCATTGGGTTCTGTTGGAATTTTGGGTTGTTTTCACTAGCGGGCCTAAACCGAGTTTTTTGGCAAGTTGGGCTTACACGTCACCTTTCATCATTGAGCTTTTCTTGACGGACCGGCTAAACTATGTGTGCACACCTAGATAATAGAAAAGATTGTAAAAAATTATTAATAATCTTTTTTTTTTCCGAATTAACCTTTTTTAAGTATAACGTGTGTGTAGGGATTTTTTTATGAGCGTGTTGTTAGCAGTATATCATAAACACAACTTGAAACTTCAAAAAAGACATCAAAGGGTGCTTTGTCCAAAATATTTTCTAATAAGTTAGCCAAAAATATGCACAACCAAATATGTTAATCATAAGGAACAAGTTGGAGTAGAGGTTTGGATAAATAGTACAGAAGATAAGTCCACAAATACAATTATATAAAAAAATAAAATATGAAAAATATATTCTACCTTTTTAAGATATTATAATGCTACTCCTTACCTTGACAGGGTGCACCACCGCACCTTTAAATATTTTAAAATTTATTCTTTTAGCAAGCATATTATGGTGTTAAATTCACAAAGTAGTAAGTTTGAGTATTAAAGTGAAAAAATATCAAGTTGAGTGTGGGAATCCCAGATGGGCCGGGTGAAGTGTACATATGAAAAAATTAATGGGCTTGAGCTTGGGAATTGTATATATTTGAGATTGAGACAGACAACGATGTAAAAAGATAGCCGTTAAAAGAAGAGTAGTAATAGCTTAGAACTTAAAAAGAGAACGAACCACTGTAACAAACATGCCATGCCACCTTCCTCCTGCATCATTTTTATTGCTATTCTATTTTTTTTTTGTATTGAAAAATGTGCATTTTTATTGACGCATCATTTCTCTTTTGTCTTCCTGCTTTTTTTTTTTTTTAACATATCTCTCTCTCCCATTATTTGTTTTTGGTGCTGCTAAGGACTAAACTAAAGGGTACAGGGCAAGTGCCAAGTGAGCAATGAGTTAGTGTTTGTGCTTTTTTTTTTTGTTGGATGATGCGTTGGATTGGATTAGATTATTCAGCTTACTTCTTACTCCACAGCACAACACAACACAACCCAACGCAGATCCTTAGCTTCTTGTCTTCCATCAAATTACATCACTTTCCCTTTCTTCTTTCTTTCCAATCTTTTTTTTTCCCTTTATTTTAACTTGTTAACAACTTCAAGAAATCTCTTCTGTTTTCCCTTATCGTTTTTGGTTTCTTCTTCTTCCTCTTCCTCTGTTTTGAGCTCTGCAACTATTTCCTTTCTGGGAATTTCTCACTTTGTTCCCTGACATTGTTTTTACGATTTTTGAAGCTTTTTTCTGCATGGGTCTGCTTCCTTTTCAGTGTCTTATGTATCAAAAAGAATAATAGTTTCAAGAAAAGAAAAGGGTAATCATAGTTCCTTTTGTGGTTGTTGTACTGCTTAGTTATTTATGTTCAGATCAGCTCCTTCCATCTTCCTCACTTGACTTGAAGTTTTTAACTTACACATCTTGCATCTTTTTGTGGTTGGGATTTCACATATTTGGTCTCAGAACCAAAAAGATTCTTTTTTTCATCTTCTAAATTCTCTTTTGCTTGTCTCTGTGACTCACAAAAAATCTCAGGTCTAAAACCCCATCAAAAGAATCCCTGATTTCAGTGTCTAGTTTATACTGTGTGGAAGCTGGGTAGCAGATTTGTACAAAAGAAATAATGGGTTTGCTCCCTGTGGCTATTGGATTAGTGTGGTTATTTGCAATGGCGAGTTCAGTCGGTGGTATAGGTGCCAACTGGGGCACACAAGCAAGCCACCCACTGTCCCCAGATACAGTGGTGAGGATGCTGAGGGATAATGGGATCCAAAAAGTTAAGCTTTTTGATGCAGATTATGATACCTTGAGAGCCCTTGGTAAGTCTGGTATTGAGGTGATGGTGGGCATCCCAAATGACATGCTTGCCTCATTGGCTGGCAGTATGAAAGCTGCTGAGAAATGGGTTTCCAAAAATGTCTCCACACATATTTCCACCAATAATGTCAACATTAGGTCAGCTTCACTCTTGTTTCCTTCATTCTTCATTGAGGACCAAAAATAGAAAAAAATTAGTGTTCGTTAGATTTCGTCAAAAAAAAAAAAATTAGTGTTTGTTAGATGAGATATTGCTTTGAGGCTGTGTTGACATTATTAGATTATTAGGTTCAATTGCCTGTATCCATCTTACGTGTTTGTCATCATTGTTAGAGTCTTAAATATGTCTAATTGTCTGTTCTTTTGTGACATCAATCTTGAATGCATGATGCATATTATGTTTTGGTCCTATTGATATGCTGCCTCCGCTGCTTAACCAAGCCAAGTCATATCCTGCAAGAAGAATTTTTTTTTTTAATTTATTTATGGAAATTCATACATGCTTCAATTTTATTTATACAGCAACCAATGAATTCTTGTTTTGAAGTTGGTTCTTGTCTTCATGTCAAACTCACATACATGCATTCTTTGGGGAGTTTGATATTTTACCTCCTACATCCTTTTTTCTGGTTAAACACTACTTCCTACCTTGGCTTTTTCATCCCCGTGAGTTCTGCATAGTGTTTTTCATTTTGAGGATTGTGTGGAATCATATTCATTAGATTTCACCTTCTATTCTACTTGAGCCTTCTTTCAAGTTTCTTTCACTATCACTCTGCTGCTGTGAATTTATATATAACACCTCCTTTACCAGGCTAAAGCATTATAAAGCTTTAGCATGATAGGGCTAATCATTAAACTTACAGCTTTTCGGGTTTCACCTCACACCACTTTATGTTGTTTAGCATTTCGAGGATGACATTGAGCCTTTCTTCTGCTGGAAAATTGAGCTTCATTGATACATACCCTAGTTCGTTGTTCAGCTATTTTATGGTGATACTTTGTAGTATGCCATTTTGATCAAGCTTGATTCATGTGGTTAGTCGATGTTGGGGACATTGCAAGGGAATTTAATGTCTTCTTTTGGGGCTTACAAATTCTGTCATTTGTGGAAATTGGCTATTTAGACTTGAGTGCTTCATTTTTCTCCCAATGTGTTCTTTGTATTTTACCTTGCACTGAAAAATTACTTCCCAGCTTAGTTTATAATTCCTTTCCTAAATTACAGGCCCAAAGTCTTCAGATTGGCAATGAAAGTCATTCACCTTTTCATCAGAATTGTTGATATGACCCCTCATCTTGAAAAAAAAAAAAAAATCCTGTTACTTGGCTCAAACCTTCAACTGTCTCAAATTTCAGTCTATCAGTCAGTTTATATGCAACAGTGTGTTTTAAAATATAAACTTCATGTTAACAACACAACCTTGCACCACAGATCATTTATTGGCATTTTTGTATTTGGCTTGCATCTTTTTTCTCCTGCATAAACTATATAACAATCTAAAGTAACTTTTTTTCTTTTTTCTAATATTTGTAAAATTAATTATAAATTGTACTCTATACAGTATTACTCCATGTTAAACAGGACTTCTGCTAATTACTTTTTCTTGCATGTTGAAGAATTCACCATGGTCACGTTGACATTTATTAATATGTAGACACGAGATGCCTATTTTACAATTTGAAATTGCACATAATGTCTCTCTCTCCCTCTCTCTGTTAGTATTTTTGTTTTTGGTATCTCCAATAGCTGAGTGAAGATATCTGTATTTGCTTATGAGAAAAGAGACCAGGTCCTTTTATAACTTGTGCTACATCAATTCTTCTCATGTAGGATTTAGCAATTAGTTTCTAAATGTATATAAGACTCTTAAATATAGTTCTTCAACATGACTATTTTGTCTTTTGCATTAATAACTGATGGAACTTAAGGAAAGTAATCTTTTTACAGATATGTTGCAGTTGGCAACGAACCTTTCTTGGAAACATACAATGGAAGCTTTCTTCCAACAACCTTCCCAGCTCTCCAGAATGTTCAATCTGCCCTGATAAAAGCTGGGCTGAGTAACCAAGTGAAGGTGACGGTCCCTCTGAATGCTGACGTCTATAAGAGCTCAACCGACCTCCCATCTGGTGGTGACTTCCGAGCTGATATCCATGATCTCATGCTTAACATTGTCAAGTTCTTGAGTGACAATGGTTCCCCCTTCACTGTAAATATATATCCCTTTATCAGCCTCTACTCTGATGCTAACTTCCCAGTTGAGTATGCCTTCTTTGATGGCAAGGCAACCCCTTTGAATGATGGTGGAACATCTTACTACAACATGTTTGATGCGAATTATGATACCCTTGCGTATGCCTTACAAAAAAATGGATTTGGAAACCTGCCTATCATTGTTGGGGAGATCGGGTGGCCCACTGATGGAGACAAGAATGCTAATATAAATTATGCTCAAAGGTTTAACCAAGGTTTTATGTCACATATTTCAGGTGGGAAAGGAACCCCTTTGAGACCTGGACCTATTGATGCTTATATATTTAGTTTGATTGATGAAGATGCTAAAAGCATTGATCCAGGGAACTTTGAACGGCACTGGGGGATATTCACATATGATGGAAGAGCTAAGTACTCCCTTAACCTTGGCACCACAAATTCAGGAGCTTTAATTGAAGCAAAAAATGTGCGTTACTTGGATCCTAAATGGTGTGTGATGAAGGAATCGGCCAAGCTTGATGACCCAAATGTGGCACCAAGTGTAAGCTATGCTTGTGGGCTTGCTGACTGCACCAGCCTTGGTTACATTACATCTTGTGGAGAGCTAGATGCAAGGGGGAACATTTCATATGCATTGAACAGTTACTATCAGCAGCACAATCAGCTTGACAGTGCATGCAAGTTTGAAAATATTTCAACAATCACCAAAACAGATCCATCAACTGGTACTTGCAGGTTTGAGATAATGATCGAGCCGTATTACGGAGGTGCCATGAATATGGTACCATGCCCTCACGAGACATTAGGTTTGGCCGCATGTCTCGTTCTGTTTTTGCTAGCAATCTTGTAACATTCGAGGCTTCTAATTTTTAAAGGTACCATTTGTATTGGTTGCTAAAAGAATTTTGGAAATAACGTGTAGTTCCAATTTTTTTAGCAGTCTAGAAAACCAAGTTTTGGTTAGCTAATGTATGTTTAGTATTGACTCTACTGTCTAGAACTAGATTCTTGGAAATGTGCATGCATTCATGTCACATGAAGTTTCTGAGCGCGCACACACACAAACACACAGGGGAGGGATGCACTACTTTTATTGTCCATTACAGCCTTTGAAGTCAAATAAACAGAAACAAAGGTTGATGGATTAACACGGTTTTCGACACACACGTAACGTGGGCAACCTGTACCCTGTGAGCTTGATTACTTCTGAACTGATACTCAGTGTACCTAATCATTGCATTATCTTTTATGATCCTACTGTCTGCTTGTATTTTTCCTTCTAGGTGGAACCCTGATTCCATGGGCTTCGCTCAGGTTTCCCAACGCCCCTAAGGGCTTTCCATACAGCACTATTGCACTTAAAGCCAGAGCCGAAAGCGATCTGCCAAATTCTATCCCCTCTGTTGATCTTTCCATTTGCCTCCAAATAAGCTAGCTCATACCATATGCTACTACTCGATGTGTTCCCAAATCGCTCAAGTGTTTTTCTTGATGCCTCCATGTAATCATCAGTGAGCTCCAAGTTTTTCTGCAATTCATCCAGACCTTTCTTGCTAGCTGAATATATGCAGACATGCTCACAAGCAAGCTTATAGTCAGGGATGTAAGGCTTGGTTTTTTTCTTGAATAGCAAATTGGTGAAGAATTGGACTTGCTCTGATACAGGAAGAACTAGAGGACCCAAGGTGGTGATGTTGGCCTTGAGAGCATGACCTGCTACCTCAATAACGTCTTTGCTAACTGACAGACCTTGCCGTCCTTCTTTATCTTCCTTCATACGTATGCTTTCGAAGCTTCTGTTGTCCATTCCCTTGTGGGTTCGGACTAACTGCATCCGGTACAAAATCGAAATATAAGCAGCAGCAGCAGTGTCAATCACTCATCAAACCTGATTACAAGGTTAAGGAGGGTCATATATATTACCTGTTTTAGTTCGTACTTGGATCGCCATCGATCAAGGCGACGATTAGACAGGAGCATAGCTGCAGCCCCCATTCTGAAGAAGGAATTTGGGAGGAGCATGTCTTGATCATTGCCGGTATAAAATGTATAACTCACCACTTCTGTGCTTACCACAAGGGCATATGATCCCGGGTAAGCACTCAGAAGATCTCTAGCTAAATCAATAGCTACAATACCAGCAGCACATCCCATCCCGCCGAGATTGAAGCTATTTATATTGTGTGGAAGCTTATAGTGATTTATGACCATTGCTGAGAGCGATGGAGTAGTATTTAGAGTCCCACAATTCACAATGAGAATTCTAATGTCTTTTTTCCTTATTTTAGTGGTGGCAAGAAGGTCATCAACTGCTCCAAACATCACCATTGCTGCCTCTTCTCTGCCGTCCCTGATATTTGCTTTGTAACCAGGCTGGAAAACTGCTCGAGGCATGTAAGACTCGTCTCCGATCCCAGAATTCTTGAGTGCTCGTTGCTGAAATTCAATTGCAGCTTCGTCAAAGTTGCCAGATTTCCTAGCCAACTGAATGAATTCCTCCTTGGAAATCTGTTGCAAAAGTAGGTACTATATGGTTTGAGCATTGTAATATTCAACAGGAGAAGAATTGATTGATACAAAGCAAGCTGTATAGCATAATATTAATTATACGAACCTTGAGGTCACTGGGTGGACGAAAACAGGCAAAATCAACTAGATAAGTAGAAGTTGGAGTTAGATCAAGATAAATATATACAATCAAAGCAAGCATTCCAAGCAAGAAAAGGGCATCAACAGGGTCACATTTAGGACAGAAATCTTCCCAAGTGAACTTCCGTAGAGCAGTCCCAAAGATCAATGCAAGAACAGGTGCACTCAGGAAGTAAAAGCTATGGCTGAGGAGATAAGCATATCCAAGCTTCACATATTTCAAGTTAACTGAATTAAGAAAGTCCGGCAGCCGGCGCCGGACCTTGACGGAGAAATTCAATGAGGGGCTGGAGCCCTCTGCACCTCTGTTAACTAGTATTTCAGTGGAGAGGAGGTCTTGCTCTCTTGCTCTTGCTTTTGGTCTTGCCATTGTCCGAGATCAATAAAGAAGACCATGCATATGCATATGATGAAGGGAGAAACAATGGATGTATATATAATTATGAACATAAAAGAAAATGAAGTTAGAGGGAGTTGAGTTGCGTTATGGCTAAGAGAAATTAAGGTAACAGAATTTTAGGCTCTTTGTGCATGAACATATTTCAACAGCAGTTTTGTAGCACCACAGACACAGGCTGTGCGTATTGGCAATTCCTTTTCTTTTTATTTATTTTTTATTTATCATGTGATTCTGATGCCCCTTCCTTTTAATAACTTTTTTTTTTTTTTTTTTTTTTTTTAACTAATAATAGCACAAAGGTTTGTTAAAGTGTTAGAAGGTCATATTTTGATCTCTCCCTCCATTCTCTCCTCCTAGTAAAAAAAGAAAAATTATCTCTCACATGCTGCATAAATATTTCTTAAGTTCAACCAAATTCAACAATATATTTTCAATATTATTTCACGTATTTAAATAACGTTTATATATTAATGTAAAAATTGTGTATTTATAATTTTTTTTATTTGAAAAAATAAATTGACCAAAAAATATCAAATTTTAAAAATGTCAAATGTAGTTAGTATGTGTGTGCATTATTTATATTTTAGAATTTATACCATTTTCTTTTATCAAATAAAACATTTATTTCACAACAAATCTAAGAAACCAATCTAAATGAAGAAAAACACCAAATCAAAAGAACAAAACTAAATTGATCCTTAAATCGTATTAAAGTATAGAATATAGAAATTATCTGTGATCAAATTTAAACATGTGTAAATCTTAAGTAATTTAGGGTAATTTACACTTATTGTGCTTAACATTTTAATAAGATCCTATCCGTGTGTGCTAAAAATTCAGTTTGTTATTTAAAACTTTTAAAATTTTAATTTTGATTTTACTAAAGGGTTTTTACTTTTTTACTGTCCTAGAAATCATTGATATGTTGATCTGTATCCACACATATTAGTTTTATTATATTAGTATTTTATGTTATATAGGTACAAGTTAACATATTGGCGATTTATTAAACTGAAAATATAAACAAAAAAAGATTTATTAAAATTTTAAGAATTTAAAATGACAACTAACTATTTAGGATGGTGGTGGAATATGGTTAAATTATTAGAGACACGAGCATACATTATCCAGTCATTTACAATGAAAAGATTTCTTAAATGATGGACATACTTAAGACAAATACAACTCAATTAAGTTCAACTCACTTACGGCTTAATTCCAAATATATAGTTCGGATTACTTATATGAATTCTCTTTTTCCACTTAGAATTATATGAAGCCAATAAATTATTTTCCCAAGTTTGTCTAGCCTTTCTTCTTTTTATTTTCCTTCCACCTAGCCCGCCAATATATAAAAATTAAATTAAAAAATATTAAATATCGCAAACATTTTTTTAAAAAAATATTCTATTTTGACTAAATTATTGATGTATTATTGATTCTGAAAGTCAGTAAAAGATAAAAATAAATTATATTATTGTTACTAAAATATAATAATATCATCTATTGAAGTATGGATGAAAAATCATTTATTTATCATCTGCTGTTTGAAATTCTCCTATTCTTGAATAATGTTGAAAAGAAAATAAAATTTCTTATATTTTCAAAAATATATTTAATTAAGTTCTTATTTTTATTTTTTTTACTAAATCACTAAAATTTTAAAATGCATACTTATTATTATCTTTTATCCAATTAAAATATAGCTCAGTAATTTCTAATAAATTTTTAATATATATAAATATATATATTGACCTTTGCATGATCAATCTCAAATCAACAATTTTTTTTCTAACTTTAACAATCAATTTTGAATTACAAATATGTTTGTTTAAATATGACTATAAGTTAGGATTAAACTCATGGATAAGGCAAACATTAAAGGTTGAATTAAAGCTCAATTAAAACCCTCAAAGGTCCTTACCAATATCCCTAAAAGTCATATGGGTGATTATAATTCAAAAGGGATCAATTGGAGCTAAAAAACATGATGTTGGTTCAAGGCCATGCGCTCCTCACGATACTGAGGAGCACCTGGACCTAAATCTGAATGAAACTGCTCCTTACAATCATGATATGCTTGGTCATGATTCTAAGTAGCAATTTGACGGGCAAATTTGTGAGCAATGGTAAAATTTTTAAATATGACAATTTTGAGTAGAAAAATTTCTGCAAAAAGCTGAAATCATATTAAATGAAGAAAAAGATAATTTTAGACGAACTTGAGGCTTCCCATCAACTATTTTTCATCTCCAATTATAAATGTGAGGCATGAAACTTCATTTAAGAAGTTAGAGAATTGGTTGAGCAAGTGAGAATTTATTGATCATTTATTGTGAGGATTAAATCTTTATATATTTCAATTCTTCTTTATATTCTCTTCGATATTAAACTCTTGTGAGAGTTGGAGTATATTAATTGATATGATCTCTCTTTCTACACTTTACTAGGGTTAAGAAGTGAGTAATAAGGATCTAAATCAATAAGTAAATCAATAAGGTTTAAGTGTTAGCTTTGTAAAATACTTATGTTGTGAAAGATTTAAGTGTGAGTTTTGAGAAAAATATTTAGGTTGTAAATGATAGAGTAATTGCATAATATTATTGATAAAAATTAAGGTATTTATAATACCATTACAGGGAGATTTTAGTAAATACTAAAGACTACATAATAGGAATAATAATAAAAGAAGGAAACAGAATAGTATACTCTAACATGCCCCCTCAAGATGGTGTACACGAAGAAACACCAATCTTATTACAGATATGAAGAAGACGAGGACGGGGTAGTGACTTGGTGAGAGCATCTACAAGCTGATCCCTAGACGAAACATGAACAACTCGAAGAGAAGATGATTGCACAAGATGAAACACTGGGTTAGTATAGAGATATGTAGCACTAAGGTTATCAAAGTAGAGAGTGGGTGGTGAGGAGGGCTAGATGCACAACTCTTAAACTAAGGACTTAATCCACTGAATTTCAGCAGCTGCAGAAGCAATTGCCCGATACTTGACCTCAATAGAGGAGCGAGTAACAGTGCACTGCTTCGTTGAACTCTAGGAAATTGGATTGGACCATAAAAACATAATATAATCCTTAGTTGAAGTGCAGTCATCAGGATTACCAGCCCAATCCGCATCCGAGTAACCATGGAGAGTGAGAGGAGAGGATGCCAGAATATGAATACCAAGTGTATGAGTGCCATTGAGATACCGCAATAACCTTTTCACAGCACACTAATGATGCTCAGATGGTCGATGCATGAATTATGATAGTTTATTCATTGCAAATGAGATATCTGGTCTCATCATGTAAAGATGCTGAAGACTACCCACAACCTGACGTAGTATTGACTGGCGAAGCCCCATTATGAAGAGTTAGGGAAGTTGTAACACCCGCTCCTCTAACACGTGTGTGTGTCATATGAAATACCCTTTATGCTTACTAGATAGTTATTTTTAACTAAGTTTAAGATGGAGTTAGAATTGTAGAGAGGGACATGATTGAAGCAGATATAAGTTTAAGGACTAGTTAGGAAGAAGAGCATTTCATTAAGGACTAAAGTGAATATTTGGCAATAGAATATCATAAATTTTGCCTTTATCTTCTTCTTCCTAAATGTGACTTGCATTCTTTGCATGAGGAGAGAATTGCACCCAAATTTCTTTCTTAAGGAAGCTAGGGATTTGGTGAGAGAGAGAGTTGATTTGGCTAAGGAATTTGAAGTCTAGGCTGAAATTAAACTTCCTAAGTTCAAGAATATCATTTGGTAAGTTTTTGGTGTTTTTGTTTGAGTTGGGATAGGATTTTTGGTAGTGGAATTCGTGCTCTGTTTTTGCTGATTTTTAAGCCTCTGAGTTTTGACCATATCTAGAGCTATATAGCTCTAATTTATGCATTTTTGTTACTCTCTGGAAACTTCATAGAGTCCTTTACAAGTTTTGTGTTTTGAGTTTTGCTTGAATTTGTTGTTAGAAGGGACAAACAAAGCTGAACATTTTATTGCTTAAGAGATACTCTATTTTGGGCTGAATGGATTCTAAAATCCATAATTAATTTCACACTTGTCCAAATTGAATGATTCTAATTAAAATTTGAAGAAGACATAAAACCCTAGCTATGGTAGCAATTTAGGGGTTTTTGGACTTGTATGTGTATCTTTAGGTTATTTTGAGTTTGGAGCATTTTAGTTGCATTTGATGTGTTTGAATGGTTAGTAATGGTTGTTTGTTGGAATTTAATATGTATGTTGTATAGGAGTTGAAAGAGAAAGTGGGAACCCTACTTAATAGGGGAAAGCTTTGCTTTGTGAAGGAGTTGAAACTTTAGGTAAGTAATTATTAATTTAATGCTTATATATAATAATTTTTATTCAACTGTAGTTAATTAACTAGGTTGATTTGTGATTTCCACCTTAATAGCAAGATGTATGAATATGTAATGTTGTTTATAAGAAATAGAATGATTGATATATGTTGACATATAAAAACCACTTGAGGTGGTATAGTGTGGAAATAAAGTATATGCATGTGTATTATGGATGTTGATATTAGTACCTAAGAGGTACAAGCCACCTAGTGTGGTATGATATAAATATATTGTATGGTGAATATGAAAAGTATGCATATTGCATTATGTGAGGAAAACATGTATGTGGAGTTTGAGCTCCACGATCTGAGACTGAAAAGGGTAGAGAGTCTCAGATGTGGCCATTCATGTGATAATTATATATATGTGCATACATATGAGATCTGAGATTGAAAGAGGTAAAGAATCTTAGGACTGAGATTGAAAGGAGTAGAGAATCTCAAGAATGGCCACGGATATATGACAAAGAAAAGAAAGAAAAGAAAAGTAAAAATGAGCTTGTGCATAACGTGTGTGAACGTGTGAGAACAACTAACAAGTATAATCATGCATTATTGTATTATGTATGTATATAAGTGTTGAAAGTGATTTATTTATGAAAATGATGAATTGAGTAATGTGATGATTGATGAGGTGTAGATATTGATTTATAAGCACCCAAGTATTTATGCTAGCATTTGCTAGATGGTTATTAAATGATGAGATTTAGTGTATATAAGACACCAACAATGTTATTTGAATGTTTGGAAATCTTGTTGTGATATTTTGTATGTTTAGTATGGATTAGTGTGCTTAGAATGTATTGTTGTGGGAAGTATTGTCATGTTTTGATGAAGATCCATGTGCTTTGTCATCACTAGTCATTTTAAGGGAATTTTTATTAATTCATATAAATTAATTAAGTCTAGTTATCTTTATGAAAGTTGTAGTCCTCTGAGTTAGCTTTCCATAGCTTCTTGAATCACTTAAATCCAAGTTCAGTAGAGGAAGTTAAGGTCAAAAGAGTGCAATGTGGTCAGTTGGTTAGTGTCTCAGGCACGCCCATACGCACGGCCATGGTCAACTTAATGTAGAGTTATAGTATTTTGAACATAACTTGAGCTGTAGACCTCCAAATAAGGCGTGGTTTGAAGCTACAGAAACTTTAAAGAGTCCTCTACAATTTCTATGTTTTGAGTTTGGGTAGAATCTATCTTTAAGATTCTCTAATTGAGCTTAATATTTTAGTGCTCACTTACTCCTTTGTCATTTGGATTTCCGTGCGTAGTTTAAATATTAAATTCTTATAAGGTGATGTGTAGAAATGTTATGTATATATTCTCCTTAATAGTTCTTGAGGAGTATTATATGTTTAATTATATTATCAATTGCTTATTGAGTCGCAAGCTCATTCCTTTGTAATTGTGGTTTTCAGGTTAGTTAGCCTAGCTTAAAGAGTTAATTGGTAATAAAATTGAAGTGTGTTCCATGTGAGCTCAGGTGGGTCAAGGACAGGTTTGGTGTCGACATCTCCATCCTCATGATCATGATCATCATCACATTCAAGCATTTTATTTTTAAACAATATATTTATTTTGATAATAAGTTATATATGTATACTAAAGTACAATGTGTATTAAATAAGAATTATTTGTATAAATGTATATCTCTTTTGATTAAAAAAAATATTTGTGCCACATGTTGTTATATCATTGGAACACTTGTATATGGTACCTGGAGGGTGCTACAGAAGTACCCATTGCAAGGGGTGTAGACATTGGCTTAGAATCAATCATATTATCTTTTTGTAACAAATCAACAATATACTTATGCTGAGATAATACAATACTATCATTAGTTGAACAAACCTCAACCCCGTAAAAGAAAGAAAGCAAACTAAGATCTTTAGTAAAAAAAGTAGAGCTGAGTCGTTGGATTATATGATTAACAGCCTGAGAGTCACTGTCCATGATAATAAGATCATCCACATACACTAGAAAGTAAATGATAGACGAGTTATGAGAGAGAATGAATAGAGATGTGTCCACATGAGACATGATGAAACCGAGAGAGATAAGAAAAAATTGAAGCATCTAGTACTAGGCACAAAGAGCCTATTTCAGACTGTATATAGCTTTTTGCAATCTACAAACATGATTTAAAAAATTTGGATCTTTCATGCCTTTGGGCTGTACCATGTAACCCTTCTTAGTTAAGTGTCCATTGAGAAAGGCATTATGCACATCAAGTTGTCGAATAGCCCAGTTGTGATGTAAAACGATGCTGAGAACAATACGTACCATTACCAAATTTATGACAGGATTGAAAGTCTCATGAAAGTCAACACCGGGTCATTGATGAAACCCTTTGGTAACAAGACGAGCTTTAAAGCGCTCAATGGACCCATCCGGAAGGCACTTGATGCGAAAGACCCACTTATTACCAACCAGATTTTATTGTGGGTTCAGAGGAACTAAGACCTATGTTTTATTATGGAGAAGAACGTTATATTCTTACTTTATTGCATTAAGCCATTGCAGATATTTGATGGCCTGAGCGACAGTTGTAGGTTTAATATCAACAAAGATTATAGTACTAAGACCATACTTTGGATTAGGCTTAACAATAGAATTCTTGGATCGTGTTATCATTGGATGAGTGTTAGTGATAGCCAAAGTAGGTGCAGAATCCTGTTGATTGTAGGTTTGTGAGGTGCCAGTGTCTTGAGTAGGACAAGATGGAAGACCTATCGGAGAAGATTCCAAGTCTTGTGAAGAGGTAGGATGTTGTACTGTTGTTAATAACTCAGGAGATCGTGAGGCAGGAACATCAAGCACAAGGAAAGATGGTTGTAGTAACCAGGATGAAGCAGTTATAGTGGTTCATGAGATGAAGAAGAAAATAAAGTAGTAGCAGGGT
This sequence comes from Macaranga tanarius, assembly GCA_949673435.1. NCBI lineage: Eukaryota > Viridiplantae > Streptophyta > Magnoliopsida > Malpighiales > Euphorbiaceae > Macaranga > Macaranga tanarius. Next base: position 16,076 of record CATIWO010164261.1, read on the forward strand.
ATAGGAAGTCATGTCCAATGAACTGAACATGTCGAGAGATAAGAAGTTTATGGGTAGAAAGATCAAAACATATGAATGCACTTTGTGTTAAAGAATAGCCTAAGAAGATACATACACTAAACCGAGAGTCGAGTTTATAGGTAGTATACGGACGAAGCCATAAATAGCACAAACATCCGAAAACTCAAAGATGTTGAGAATTTAGTGATTTTTTAAAGAGACGTTCATATAAGGAATGAGATTGTAGATTGACTTTAGGCATATGATTGATGAGGTAAACAACGGTGGCAAAAGTGAAGGTCTAGAATTTGAGTGGTAAAAAAGCACGGTGTAAGAGAGCTAGGCCAGTTTCCACAATATGGCGATGCCGAAATTCTAAATAGCCATTATGTTCTAGAGTATGTGAGGGTGTAGTGAGGTGTGTAATGCCATGATTAGAGAGAAAGGGACGTAATGCTAGAAATTCTCCACCATTATCTATATATAGAGTTTTTATAGGAAGAGAAAAGAAGTTTTCAATAAGTTTCTTGAAGGTGATAAATGTTGTCTAAACATAAGATTTTTTATGAAGAGGATAAAACCAAATATATTTGGTAAAATGGTCAAGAAAGATCACATAATATTTGTAGCCATCTAGAGAATGAATTGGAGAAGTCCTATAACACCCACATTTTTATGCACTATTCATGCATTATGAATACATGGCATATAGAGTCCTAGTGTGATATATGTCTATGTATGGGAATGAGTATGTGGTAGAGAGGGACTTAATTACAAAGACAATTGGAAGTCAATTGTCACTTTTGGGAAGTTATGGGGCATAGTGTAATATGCCCATTTCATTAAGGGGCTTAAATGTAATTGTGGTGATATTTGAGTATTATATTAGAGTATTATATTATGGTTATATTATTGTGATAAATTAGTATTTATTATATTTAGTGGGCATTAAATATTAGTAGACTTTTGGGTTAATATTTGTTAGTTTTTGATTGGTTATTATTAAATGTGCATATGTGTGTGTATTGTTGAGTGGAGAGTGTAGAGAATTGGAAGAAGAAGAAGAGTGGGTTCTTGGTTGAGTTAGAGAGCTTTGATTTCTTGTTCTTATAAGCATTTAGGAAACATTAGAAGTCTTTTATAAATTGGAGCTTATTTAGTAAGCTTTAATTATGTTTTTGATTTGGTTTGGTTGAGTTGTGTTTGTTGTCCATTTCGTGTTCTGCCTCTCTATTTTTCAATCTTCTTATTTGTACCATATCTTGAGCTTTACAGCTCTGATTTATGCAAGATTGGACTCTCTGGAAACTTCAGAGAGTCTTTTACATTTTTTATATTTGGGGTTTGAACTGATTTTATTGCTTTAAGGGGTCAATAGGGCCGGATATTTTACCACTCCTATAAGTGCCCTGTTTTGGCTGAATGAATTGTAAAATCCATAATTAATTCCACATATGTCCTAATTGAATGATTCCAATTGAAATTTATTATAGACACATAACCCTAGCTTGGTAGTAATTTGGGGGTTATTGGTATTGTATATATATCTCTAGGGCATATTGATCTTTGAGCTTTTAGTTGTATTTGGTAAGGTTAGGGTGAATGGAAATGTTTGCTTGTTGTATTGATGTATGATTTTGTATAAGGAGTGACAAAGGGAAGAAGAGCACTCATCATTGAAAGAAGAACTCTTTTTGGAGTGGAAGTATTGGGAGGTAAGTACTATGAATACATGTTGTATCCATATGCTAAGCTATTATGTGTATATAATATATATATATATATATATATATATATTTAGTATACTTTCTTAAATGAATATGAATATATATACATATTGGTGAATATGATGTAGAATGAATTCCACCTTGTTTTGTATTGGAAATGTGATGAGCAAGTTGATACATGATGAAATATGTGTGTGGTATGGTGAACACCATATTGGTGTATGTTGAATGAGATTTGGATTTATGTGATAATATGTGATTATTATGTTATGAGGTTGTTATAATGGCTTATTATGATGTAATTGATGAATTTGATTATGTTGTGTGGATTGTGTGATATTTCACTCGAAGGCGAAATCTGTGAGAAAAGTGAGGATAATTGTGTGATTGTGAGATGGGCAAGCTAATCCGAGTGTATAGCTACCTAAGTGAGACTGAGCCGGGTGGATAGTCTCACTAATGGCCATTTGTGTGATATTAATATAATGTGTGTGATGGGCAAGCTGAGCCGGGCGTATAGCTACCCAAGTGAGACTGAGCCGGGCAGATAGTCTCACAAATGGCCATTGATTGAAAATGAATTGTGAGGAATATAGCTATGAAGCTAATTATGAGGTTATGTGTATGAGGAATGTTTATCTGGATACTAACTTATGCATTGAACATACATTCCTTTAACATTGTGCTTATGAATGAATTTGAGTGTGTAATGGAATGTTCGAATATAAATAATGGATGTGGATGCTCTTTAATTGTGAATGATGGATATTATGTGTTAATGGATGTTTTGGTGTGGATTAGTGTGTTTAGAATGTATTATTGTGGCTTGAATTGAGTTATATTCAAGTGCGGAAAGGATTGTTATGCTTTGATAAAGAGTCAAGGGAATTTTCGTCAATCCATACAAATGAATTAAGCCGAGATATCTCATGAAAATTGTACCCCTCTGAAATAGATTTCTATAGCCTCTTGAATCATTTGAATCCGAGTTCTATAGAGAGAGTTATGGCCGAAAGAGTGTGACATAGTTTGTAGGGTCATGTCTTTTCGCACTTGTGCCGACTCGGCACGAGGGTGCCAAGTCGTGACATAGTCATTTTGTTACCGACTCGGCATAGTGTGCCTAGCGTGCTGAGTCACGACAGGGGAGCTCGGTGCCGAGTCAGTCTTCTTTCATTACATTTTTGTCTTTGTATTTTTACCATAACTTGAGCTGTAGAGCTCCAAATGAAGCATGGTTTGATGCTAGAGAAACTTTAGAGATTATCTACAACTTTCATGTTTTAAGTTGGAGTTGAATCTATCTTTAAGATTCTCTAATTGAGCTTAATATTTTAGTGCTCACTTACTCTCTTTTCATTTGGATTCCCGTGCGCACTCGATGTAGTGCCAACGGTATTGTACCTTCATGATTATTGTTACATTGCTTTATATAAGTGATTATGTGCTTCTTTAAAGCATATACTTATATGTTTAGTGTATGTGTGCAACTGTATTCGTAGTTGCTTATTGAGTTGCAAACTCACCCCTTTGCTATTGGATATTTTTAGGACTTGATTAGACAAAAAGGGCTTGAAGTTTGCGTCTGAGTTTTTAGGTAAGCCGAAGAGAGTTTTAGTGTACCCAACCTTCCTCCTGCATATCATTTTGGTATTGCATATATCGGATAGTTTTATGTTGTATGTGTGTAATTAAAGACAAGCATATATGAAATGCTTGACATATATGTACATATGAATTATGGGTATTTATATAAGTATCTTTCATTTAAAATTTTTATTATGGCTATTATGAGATGTTTGACTGTGCCACATATATTTATTTATTTGTACCACGTATTTGGTTATAGTTTTGGGCGTCACATTTAGTGGTATCAGTGCAGGGATTAGACTCCCTCGGGACATGAGAATGTATTGCATTCATGATATTTCATGCATAAGTTATAAGTGATCAATAGTTGATGTATGTTACATATGTCAGGATGGAAGGACATCAAGCTCTACCTATCGGCCCAGAAGAGTCGTCTGAGTCTGTACATGGTCAAACACCAATGCATTCTATAGATGCACTTGCACAATCCTAGCCTCAACCTCCTCTTCCACAAGTTGCATATCCTCCATTTATGCAGGAATTTGTTCAGATTATGAGGAAAGTAACCCAAAAACCTACGGATAGTGCTTTAGATGACCATTATGAGAAGATTAGAAAATAAGGTGCAAAGGTTTTTATGGGAACCACTGATCCGATGGTAGCCGAAGAATGGTTGAGAAACACAAAAAGGGTCTTGAATCAAATTGAGTGCACTACCGAAAGGAAAATGAGTTATGCGGCATCCTTGTTTGAATAAGACGCACTTGATTAGTGGGAAATCATTCCGGCGAGTGGAGATGTACTGGCAACCTTTACTTAGGTAGACCTTTTAAAGGAATTTACGGATAAATACATGTCACCCATATAAAAAGCCAGAAAGAAGCTTGAATTCCTTAATTTAAAGCAAGATGAATTATCGGTTGCGGACTATAATGTCCAGTTTATGAGATTATCGAAATATGCACTAGAAGAGGTGGCAACCGACGAGTTGAAAAGAGTTAAGCTTGAAAGAGGCTTAACTCTTGAGATTCAGGAAAGGATTATTATTAAACCTCTGACTTATAAGGATTTACTTGAGACAACAATTCGAGAGGAGGAATGCATTAGAACCAAAAAGGAGAAGAGTTACTAGTGCATTTACCACTTCAGCAAGAACCGGCAGTGGATCATCTTTTTGAGGTGCTGGGTTTCAAAGAGGAAGTTTTAGAGGATGTGGGTCAAGTCGACCCAGCCAATCATCGGGGGGCACATTTTTAAGAGGGAGTGGAAGAGTGGATACTCTAGGAAATATTGCTAGAGGGAGATCTACAAGCAACATGTCAACTCCAATGTGCAACAAATGTGGTGGATTTCACTACAGGGAATGTTGGGGTTCAAGACCCAGTGTATGTTACCATTGCAATCAACCAAGTCATTTGTCACACCCGCTCCTCTAGCTATCGAGCCGGGCGTGACATGTTGTGCTGAGCTGACATGCTAATGCTATAAACATAATATCAATTCTCAATCATGAAGATGGACTTAAAATAAAACTGTCCTTATACATGATAAGAATCTCTTACAACAATCTTATATTTATCATAATACAAGTCCATCTACTAATCAATAAATAAGAACTTAATAATACAAAAGTCCAAAAGTCTGAGTTTATTGGCTCAACCTCTACTAGACACTGATGGGCACCAAACAGATCCTAAGAGATACTGCAGATGCTACACTGTTGGATCTGAAAATATTTTAAAAATAAAAGAGGGTGAGTACAGAAATACTCAGTGAGTGGACTAACTTTAAATGCAATACCTTAAAGTGGGA
>CATIWO010164279.1:0-10394 GCA_949673435.1 Macaranga tanarius
TATCGTTTTTAAAATAATGCTTTTATCCACTCACTGGGTAATTTCCTTTTGAAATTACTCACACTCGTTTTGTTTTAAAATTTTCAGTATGGGTGTTTGATATCTGCTGAGTCAGCAGCGAGAGATGATAGTGCCGCGGACCTCGCCAGTAAGGAGGAAGGATAAGAAGAAGATTTTATTTGAATGAGATTAGAAATTGTAAATTTTATTATGTCATTAATGAGTTGTAAAAAGAGATGTATATACTTTTAAATAGTTTTATAGTTTAGTAATTGAATTCTTGTATTTTTTATGACAAGAAATTCTTGATTATCATTAAGTCTATAATTATGTTATTAATGGAGTAATTAGTGGTGAGAGTGTTACACGAGTAACCCGTTTATTTAAATGAGTTGTGTGAGTCATAAAATTCGACACGACCCATTTAACCTATATAACATATCACATATAAAAATATTATTTTTCACAAAAAATGTACAATAATACCCATAATTCAACAACTTACATAATACAACTATATTAATAATTACCACAATTTCCATAAAACTTAGTAAAAATCATATATTCTTCTAAAATAAGCATAAAAAATAAAACATAAATAAATGGGTCGTGTCAACCGTGTCAGGTTGACACGACACGTATAATTAAACGGATTGTAACGGGTTTACGTGTCAATCCGCTACACGACCTGATTAAACCACGTCATAAATGGGTCGACCCGTTTATGACACGAACCCGTTTAACCTCAACACTAATTCGCTAACTTTACGTGTTAGACGAATCGTGTTCGCGTATATTCACCCATTTTGACACCTCTAACTACAACTATTAACACCTATCGGTACTATAAGTACAACAACTAACTAATCACTACTAACTATTATATATATATATATATATAAAGGTTAGCAGGTAAGGACATTTAATACTCGATTATGTACTCCCACTAAGGATTGAACTCATGACCTAAAAGTTACGAGACCTCCATCTTGACCATTTGGGCAAGCCTTCATTGGAATATAGAACAACTCTTTTGTTTCTTACTTCTTAGGTCTTTCTCATGCTTTTCCAATAAATTTAAATGTAGAAATAACTGATGGATAGCCTGCATAAATTAATTCATAAAATTTCAATTGTTTTTATTTATTTGGAGACTTAAAAAGCTAAAATACATAACTTATACAGTAGTAGTTTTTCTCTTATAAAATATTTTATGTTACCAATATTGATAAATCTATATATATATTAAATTTTGAGCCTTAAAATTATTAAGCGCAAATTTTACCACGTGTCCCTCCTCTTTATTCAATATTCAGCTCTAAAAGCTTATGTGTTGTATTTTAAAAATTCGCAATATTTTCTTAAAAAATATATAAAAATTATTTAGTTAATTACTTATTTAAAATAAACACCTATTTAGTTAATTACTTATTTAAATTAAACTCCTTTTAATCTAAAACTCTATTTAGTATCAATCATTATAAAACTACTAATATTGAGTATTTAACTGTAAAAGTTTATGTATTGAATTCTAAAAATTCATAATATTTTCTTAAAAAATATATATAAATTATTTAATTAATTACTTATTTAACATAAAATCCTATTTAGTTAATTACTTATTTAAATTAAACTCTTTTTAACATGAAACTCTATTTAGTATTAATCATTATAAAACTACTGATATTAGGCACTCCCATCGTCCTTCAAATTTAAATCCATTCATTCCTACAACTTTTTTCCCTTTCTTTATCATTTTTTCTTCTGCTAACTTTAATTATAATTTATGATTATTTATCCGATACAATTATTTATTCATTTAATATCTAAATATATTATTCTATAAATATTCACTTAATGTGCGAGTATACTACTAGTAAAATTTAAATTCAAAATCTTCAGTAATCAATACTCCCTGGCCTGCAAAGCATTAAAAAAGGTAAGAGAACTTCAAAATTTTTTATTAATGACCGGCCACATGATCGCTAGAATTTTTAATATATATATATATAGCAACAATCAAAACTAATTTGCGAAATTCTTCACTAACTAGATGGAGCACGCCAATATAGACAAATAAAAGTTTAGGATATGGAATTTATCATGAGACATTTGTTGCCACACGGTATTTGAATTTTTCTAAAATTATATTGCTATTATTTTATTTTTTTTTTCATTTCTTTCAATTTCTATAAACATCTATTTTTCATTAATTTTGTGTATCATTTGTTTTGCATATTATTTTTTGTTAATTTTATTAATTATACATGTCTATCAATTTTCATATTAAACTTAACTAAGATTTAATATTATTAGTATATTAATTTTTAAAAATATTTATAGCTTTTCACAATTTAATTTCTTATTTCTTATATAGTTTGGTTATTTATATATATTTTCTTATAAAGTTAGTCTGATACGATTTTTAAATAATTTTATAATTTTTGCATCCCAGAATAGCAAACTAATATATAATAAAATATAATTTATTTGCATACATTTAATATGCAATTAATAACTTTTTATATATAATATGATATAAAATAGATAAAAAAAAAATGCTAGCGGAAAATATTATATACTGAAACTTTACAATTTCTCTTTATTCAGTATTTTATTAATTTGGCTGATATTTCAAATTTTAAAAATTTATAATATTTTTCTATAAAAATTATAGAAAAATATATAAAAAATATTTAATTATTTGCCTATTTAACATAGATTCCTTTTAAAAGTTAAAACATATATAGATTCCCACTATGTACAAACTCCTTATATATTAATATTTGTTAACCTATTTAATATAGACTCCTCCTATAGTTAAAAATATATATAAATTTCTACTATATATAGACTCCATAAAAATTAATATCATATTTTTATAAACTAGCTGCCTGACAACGGAATTGAAGTCTTTAAAGTTATGCACCATAAGGGTTTAATTTTGTTCCTGGTAGATTTACTTTTTCTGGATTATTGGGAATTTGCAGTAGATATGATGAATTTTTTGGAGAGGGTCTCAATTGCATTGCACAATGATTAAACTTAATCTTGATAGATGCAATTAGGAAGGTAATGAAATTTATTTTTTTGTTTCCTATTACTCCTAAAGAATTAAAAAACAAAAAAATAATTTTGGTTTTGACCCATAGTGTCTACATGCAGGCATGTGCTTCTCTAGAACCAAACTATCAACCACCATTGACTTATACTGTTGTGCAAAAACTCGACTGTTTTGCTAACAACCATAGGGATAGGAGCAGTACAGACAAGAGTAGGATTATATAATGCTCTATTTCGGTCTTTTTTTTTTCTTTTTTGTTGTTTTTACTTCTTAGGCATTGTAGTTGCTTCTAAAATATGTCATCTAAGTTATTCATGAATAATTTTAAATGTTGACAACTATGGAATATTAATTAATAATAAAGATTTTTTATTTTACTTATTCCATTTAAAATTATTCATTATATTTTTTTATGTATGTAAATTCTCTATATAAAATCTATTATTTCTTATTAACAAAAAATAATTAAAATTAAATAATTAATGCATTAGTAATACATTATATATATATATATATATAACTGAAAACCGAACTGATAATGATTAACGTTCATGTCAAAATAAAAAATGACCTTACTACAAATCTGTAAAAAAAAAAAAAAAAAAAAAAAAAAGCTTCTTATAATCTATTTTATTTTTTAAAATTTTATGCCCACAAAAGTTATATCCTCATATGCAGGTGCTTCTCATATTTGATAAGGACTTTTTGCTTAATTAAAATGCCACATAATAAACCAACAAAGAACATATACGTCAGACCTGACGTGTAATATATCCGTAGCTACCAGTTTATAAATATCAAATATTCAATTCTATTTGATCAAAGAAGATTCATATCTATCTTATTTTGAGCAACTACGACACATATCTATTTTGCTATATAAAAAATATCTATTTTATTTTAAATAATTCCTATTTGAACGTGCTTGCAAATTGTTAAATCAAGTTTTTGTTTAGAAAAGTAATGTTTTGAGAAATTTAAGGACTTTGAAATTTTAATTTAATTTAATTGTTTTTATTTTTATTTATTTTTATCTACTTTCAATTAAAATATAATTTATTTTATTACTTTTTAGAAATGATTTCGAAAGATAATTATAAAAATAGAAAAATGGCCCTATCAAATAGGAGTTTAATTTAACGGTGCAAGTTCGCGTTATTTTGTTTTGTTGTTGTATTTGATAATTGGTGGTTGATAAATGATAAATATATATTATTTAGTAAAATTTTATATTATTAATATGTCAAATAAATGTTAAGAATATAATTTATTTTTGAATTATATATTTTATAAGCTAAAGGAAAAAAAATTTAAAATACAATTGATTAGATTTTTTTTATTTATTTTCAAATTTTATTAAATATTTATAATTTAATTGTTGGATGAAAATACATATCAAGTTCTTAAATGCTTTAACTTTTAGTTTGGTGTCCTTTTCGAAAAAAAAAAAAAACTTTTTTAGTTTGGTGTATAGGGATAGGATAAAATTAAAAAGAATAAAATTGAAAAAAGGACAAAATATTTAAATGTGCATGTGTCACGAGGAAAAAATGAAACGTGACATAGAAAGTGATATAATTATATTATTATTTGTAATTGTCAAAAATTAAGTAGATTAATGATGTAATTTTTTTAAGACACTAATAAATTTCACTTTTCCCTCTTCAGTTTAAGAAAAAAAATCAAACTAATATTTATAAAATAAAATAAAAAAATAATAAAAAAAGAGGGAGAGGTATAACAAATACTCAGTAAAAATTAAAAAATCATTTATACTTGTAGATATATGTAATAAGATTAATTTATATTTATAAATTACAAAAGTTTAAAGGTGATATAAAAAGTAAAAAGAATTCATATTGTCAAAAAAAATAAAAAGAATTCATGAATTATTGTTAAATAAAAACCTTCCAGGCTAATATAATAAAAAATTAAATAAATTATTGGTAAGTATAGAAATATACAATTTTGATTATTAAATGACAAAAAAAATTAAAAAATTAAAATAAATATAATATGAGAGCATAAATGTGGTACCCCTCTCCACCGGCACCCACGTCGGACAGATTTATAACTCAGACTGTCCAGCACGGAGTAACAGCGTGGAAATGTACCACTTCTATAAAAGTGACCGACAACTATCCAGATGGACTGGTTTAATAAACTAGGTTTATAACTTATATATCGCTCGAATCATAACTTATTAATATATATTCTGGGTTATTTGCTTAATAACAATATAAAATATTATATGGTTAATGTTGTCCATACAACAAGAATAGATAATAATATTATACATATACAATCTCAACCACAAACACTGATACTAAAAAACATAATATACGTACATATACAAGATAATATACAAGGTTATTATTCAGCGGTGAGGGAAAAAAAGGCTAAGGGAAAAGGGCCACTAGATATACAAACATAGTACACCAAAAAGATCAAAATTCCCTAACATCAACCCTAAGGATGGTAGTCCATCTGTCCTAGGATGTGCTACCTACATATATAACCAAAAGTATGAGCAACTATCCTACACACAAACTCAACCCTCCGCTGGCAAAAAGTGGCATGTCATCAGCAGAGTCTGGAAACGGCTGGGTCCAAGTCAAGGAGACTCGGACCCCGAACTGGGACTCGTAGGTAACGGAAATAACCGTGAGGCGGCCGTCATTGAAGTTGTTCCTCACTGTGTTGGTACGGTAGTCAATAGCAATCAGGTCTACAGACACCCTAAAAGATAGGTCCGCATCGGGATCATGTCTGATATAGTAGCAGATCTCCGTATCGTGCTCATGCACATCTAAAGTCTGGGTCACCCACATGATCGCCATAGATAATATACAATATATACAGGAATGTACAGGCAGCTAAGCTGAAAACAAAATAAATTTTGAAAGGGAATGGTGAGTATTTTTGTAGAAAATAAACTGTGAGCAGACTAAATAGACACTCCCGGTAATTAATTAAGCAAGCAATTCAAATAATAATAATTAAAGAAAAATAATTTTTTTAAATCATATACATTCCAAACATGTATATTGTATCACAATCAAATCATTTTAATGACATATAATCAGATCACAAAATAATTCATTTGAACAGTATATTTATATTCAATATATATTAGGTTGCTATTAATGTGGTGGGTACCAATCAGCACATTGAATGTTCAAATCAGGTATGCATACCAACATAAGTAAACCACTCGGATCAACCCTAAAGGCTTTTACAATCTCAAGCGTTGTCCCAAAAACAGTTAAATCTCATAATTATGTATCCCAGATACAGGAATTAGCAATTTTACATGAACAGTTGTGTCCATGACACAGTCTTACGTCTCACCGAACCCTGTCGTATTCTGGGTACAATCTTACTGCAACCTTTTAAAATTAACCACATTTTATTATATATATATATCAATCAATATTCTTTGTTTATTATTATTATTATTATTATTATTATTATTATTATTATTATTATTATTAGCATAAGTATTTTAGTATTAGATCACATAGGGGTGGCCACGGCCGGTTTCGGCCCGGAACCTAACCAGACCGGTCAAACCCGGAACCAGAACCGGACCGGTCAAACCGGAACTGGAATCGGACCGGTCAAATTTGGAACCGGAATTGGACCAGACAAACCTGGAACCAGGCTGAACCGGCTCTGAACCGAAGGAGGGACCGGTTCAGGGCCTGTTCCACCCTTCTGGAACCATGAACCGGCAGTTCCGGTTCAGAACCGGCCGGTTCTGGTTCAGTCTATGAAAAAATTATGTCAAAAATTTAAAAAATGAAAGTTACAACTTCTTATAAAATTCTACATAATTTTCTCTTACTCGTGACATATTTTATTTTCTAAAATAACACAACTTTTTTACAGTGCGTAAAAATCAAACCAAAAAAATCGGAACTGTAAATCGGAACAACAAAATTGTCTTTAAACACAAATAGCTTAATACACAGGAAGCAAGCACCCAAAGTAACAACTCAATTAAATTTCTTATGGAGTAGTTCCAACAACAAAGAATTTTCACAAAAGAAATTCTTAAACCAGAGAATATAGAAGAAACAATAGAAATATAAAGTTATGAAGGTAAATAAATCACTCACAGTATTTTTCGTGTTCCTCTACTGCTTCTATTCTTTTTTTTTCTTTTGTTTGTTTGGTTTTTGATAGAAGAAGCTCATTCTATTTTAATGCAAAGTCAAATGTTTGCATGAGTCACTTCTTTGCCCGTTTCTTGCTTAACGCGTGGCCCTTTTTTTTTTTTTAGTTTAGACGGTTTAGGCTTCTTTTATATATATAGTCCTTCAACTTTAATTAATTTTTTTTTATTTAGGTCATTGATTCAAACTTATCATATATATATATTATTACAATTTAGTCCTATTTAAATATATTATTAAACATTCGGACACGGACCCGACAATTCTGTCCCACTTAAGAAATTTCGTCCTCGAAATTTGAGGGCGCATATAAACATAACTTAATCATGAAGAAATAATTGTGGGTACCGATGTCTCATATCTTCCTCTCGTTCCCACGTGGCTTCCTCGTGAGGATGATTTCCCCACAACACTTTGACAAGCGGAACGACCTTGTTGCGCAGTATCTTTTGATCTTTGGCGATGATCGATACCGGTTCTTCCTTGTAGCTTAAATTTTCATTCAGTTCCACAGGTTGTTCTCGTAGTATGTGCGAGGGATCACTTCTGTATCTCCTCAGCATCGATACGTGGAAGACATCATGAATCCCTGATAAGTTTGGGGGTAGAGCCAGTCGATAAGCTACTGGCCCGACATGCTCGATCACCTCGTATGGTCCTATGAATCTCGGGCTTAATTTATCGTGTTTGCCAAACCTCAGTATCCCCTTCCATGGAGATATCTTCAGGAACATCTTTTCTCCCACATTATATTCAATATCGGCTCGCTTCAAATTGGCATAACTTTTCTGTTTATCTTGAGCCGCTTTCATGTTGACTCGAACAATTCGAAGATTTTCCATAGTTATCTGCACTCATTCTGGACCTAATAGCTTTCTTTCTCCAGCTTCCTCCCAACAAATGGGGGTTCTACATTTCCTTCCATAAATGGTGCCATATCAATACTACTCTGGTAGCTGTTGTTATAAGCAAATTCCATTAACGGTATTTGCTTATCTCAGTTGCCCTCGAACTCTAACGCATTAGCTCTAAGCATATCTTCCAAAATTTGTATGGTGCGTTCGGATTGACCGTTCGTTTGAGGGTGAAAAGCTGTACTAAATTTCAATTTAGTACCCAATGCTTCTTGTAGACTCGGCCAAAATCGTGAAGTAAATCTGGGGTCACGATCTGATACGATTGATAATGGGGCTCCATGAAGTCTCAGGATCTCTTTCACATAAAGCTCGGCCAATTTATTCAAATTGTAACTGACTTTGACTGGTAAGAAATATGCTGATTTCGTCAACCGATCCATGATTACCCATACAACATCACGTCCTAGTTGGGTCTTCGGTAATCCCACTATGAAATCCATAGTGATGTGTTCCCACTTCCACTCAGGAATCGGCAAGGATTGTAATAATCCTATGGGATGTTTGTGTTCAGCTTTCACTTGCTGACACGTTAAACATTTAGATACAAACTCTGCTACACCACCTTTCATTCCTTTCCACCAATAATTTTCTTTCAGCATCCTATACATTTTCGTACTTCCTGAATGCATAGCGTATGCCGAATATTGTGCTTCTTCCATGGAAGGGTGTACTAAGATTCGGTAAACATGGCAAATTAAGCCTGAGATTTATAGGACCTTATGAAGTAATCGCGCGTGTTGGGCCAGTAGCTTATTGATTGGCTCTCCCCCTAAACTTGTCAGGGATTCACGATATCTTCCATTTGTCAATGCTGAGAAGATACAGAAGTGACCCTTCACACGTACTATGAGAACAACCTGTGGAACTAAAAGAAAATTTGAGCTACAAGGAAGAACCGATATCGATCATCACTAAGGATCAAAAGATACTGTGCAACAAGATCGTTCTATTAGTCAAAGTGCTATGGAGAAATCATCCTTGCAATAAAGCCACGTGGAGAAGAGAATATGAGACATCAGTACCCATAATTATTTTTTCATGATTAAGTTATATTTATTTGCAACCTCAAATTTTGAGGACGAAATTTCTTAAGCGGAGAAGAATTGTCGGGTCCGTGTCTGAATATTTAATAATATATTTAAGTAGGACTAATATATAATATATATATATATATATATATATATATATATATATATATATATATATATATATATATATAATTGAAAATTTAATTAAAGTTGAAGGACTATATATATATATATATAAGAAGCCTAAACCGTCTGAACTATTAAAAAAAAAGGGGAACACGCGTTAATCAAGAACGGGCAAAGAAGTGACTCATGCAAAGTAATATTTGACTTTGCAATAAAATAGCATGGGCTTCTTCTTATATCAAAACTAAAAAAAAAAATCAGAAGTAGCAGAGGAACACGAAAATACTGTGAGTGAACCCATTTGCTCTCTCTCTTAGTTTCAATTTTGTATTTCTTTCTTTTATATTATGTTCTGTCCTACTTGAATTGATATCTAAATTCTTATTGAAAACTACACTTTCTTCTTGTTATGAAAAATTTTAAGGTTGAGTTATTATTCTTGACAAAAGTGATGTCGATTTTTTTTATCTTTTCTCTGAATTCTGCTCTAGTAATTTGCAGTTTGATCGGCCCTTTAAGCCTTACTGAATCTATTATTGAAAGTAAATGTATCTCTCCTATTTTCCTTGCTTTCAATTTTATCAACTTCCTTGAACTATTTTCTTATTTTTATTTGAAATTGATTCCTTGATGAATAACAGGTTGTATATTTTGATGTTTGTATCTTGGTTTATTGACTAAGACCTTTTCTTGATGGAAAATTCTATAAACTTGGTTTATTAATTTGAAATAAGAAACATTACTTAAGCTTTAACCATGTGCATGTATATACATATTGGTTAAGTTGGGCCAAACCAATATATATATATATATATATATAGGTTTATAATTGAAAGAGGAGACAGTGTTGGAAAACGATGGGCCCTCTAATCTAATTGGAAAATTAATTATTCTTCCTTAACTTAAGTGGTTATATAAATATTCTTATTATATAGTTTGAATTTATAATTCAAGATAGCTTTAGGCTATAATGGTATATGCGTATGTATATTTGCTGCAGCTCAAGTGTATAATTATTATTTTAATCATTATTTTGGGGACAATTTAACTTATAATAAAGTATGTAGGAGAGATAACTCTT
>CATIWO010164300.1:0-10191 GCA_949673435.1 Macaranga tanarius
TAATTGCCCAGTTCATATTAAGCAACACAATTCTAATTTAATATTCATATTCACTTCACACCTCATTCAATCATTCATTTCAATATAATACAACATTCTCACAATATATATATTGAAATGAATGATTGAATGAGGTGTGAAGTGAATATGAATATTAAATTAGAATTGTGTTGCTTAATATGAACTGGGCAATTATATGATGAGAAATGAAATGTTATATATTTATATTTGTTTAGAATGTGGAATTGTGTTGAATCGATTGATGGAAGATGGTGTGAAGTAACGTTTGATTATTCAAAGGTGAATGGTACACATATATGTGAATTGATTGAATGATGACAATATGAAATAAACATGTGGATTATGAAGTATTGAATTATGATTGATGTGATGTGAAGTGAGATATGGCTATTGAAATGTAATGTGTATAAGAATGAGAATTTATTGAATGTTGGTGAGGAATATGTGAGATAGTGGGGCTGAGCTGGGTGGATAGCCTCAGTATATGACCACTTGTGAGAAATGCGCATGTGAGGTGGTTCCTGTTAGAAACCAAATTATGTTGTGTATGAATGAATGAATTTGTAGTTAATATAATATTGCATAATTGCTATATATTAATTAATATGTGTGAGGAATGCTTTTAAAGGTAAGTTAAAGCTTGTATATCTTGTGTATATATATTTAGAAGTTGTTGTGTATACTTTTGGGATATGATGAGCATAAATGCTATACATGGTTGATATTTGGCATAACTGTGACTTGTATTAGTTGATATGTACTTATAATGGTTTGGAAAGGTGAGTGAATTCTTGTATACCTTGTGTATACGTTTGGTATATGTTTAGCATAAACTCTATATATATGATTGGCATTATGTTGTATTGACAAAGGTGAACGGTGATTTACTATGGTTATTGGAAATGGTGTGAAATGAATATAATGTTGAAATGTGAATGGTATAGTTCTATATGTAGATACTTTAAGCTTGTGTTTGTGAATGTGATTTATTATATGAAAGAGCTATTGAGACTATGAAGGTATGAATGCAAATGTTTGAATATAAATATTTAAACTTGTGATTGATTGAGTACCATACAATTATGAATGAATTGATAATATTAAGTATATCTTTGAAATATTTCTAAGTTACTTAAAGTCTCATTTGAGTGTGGGAAGTTACATATCTTTGATAAGGCTTAAATAAGGGAATTTTAAGATTTTAAAGGAAAGGAATATTTAGTCCAAGATACGTGGAACAATATGTAATTATACTGTTGTGGATTATTGAACCCAATTGGGATTATTTATAGAATTATAGTTATTTTTATTGTAGGATTGACCCTACTATAGTAGGAAGATGTCTATATTTTAGGGGAGGTTCTGCCAAATTTTTTACAGATTCCTCGTAATTTGTGCTTTTGTCGTTAGGTTCTTATGATAAAGTATAGTGTGCAATGGATGAGTTATTGATCTATGGGTTGTGTTATAAAAAGTTAAGGATATTATGGGTATGCTACAAGTAGAATACTAATTTAATACCATGTGAGATTAATATATGCTTTATAAATACAAATGTCTATGATAAACAGTTGAGGAATATGAGATTCCAATAGTAAAAGTGAAATGAAGTCACCATTCACCTAAAGAAGTAACTTGGTGGGTAGAAGAGTTAATGAAGCAAAAATATCCATACTTGTTCTCTGTAAGTAGTGAGTAGTAAATTTCAGAGATGAAATTTTTACAAGAAGGGGAGAATTGTAACATCTGTATCTTAGAAGCACTGTTCATGCATTATACCTTTATGACATTTAGAGTGGAGTTGTGAATTATATTTAAGTGTGGATATGTGTATTGGTAGAGAGGAGCATATTTGTTAAGAAAGTTTTGGAGTTATTTGTTACAATAGGAAGTTGTGGAGTAGAGTGTAATTATCCAAGTTCATTAAGAGGTGTAATGACATATTTTTTGTGATATTTTTATATTATTTTATTAAGAGATAATTGTTGATAATTATCTCACTTCTTATTATTTTATTCTTTGTGATGATTATGGCATTTAATTAAGGGGACTCAATTTAGACAAGTGGGGTATTTTAATTGGTGTATATGTTATTATTAGTCTCTGTGTATATGTTTAGTTGTAGAGATTTTTTAGAGGAAGAGAAGAAGAGGGTTTTGATTTGTTTGGGAGATTTGATAATTCTCTACACATCTAGCAATCAATTTGAGTAGCTATTGGAGATCTAGAAGTTGTTTGAGCATTATTTTGGTAAGCTAAGCTTATGTTTTTTTAATTGAATTCAAGTTTGGGTTATTGCTATTCGGGTCTGTTTTCTTTTATTTTTCAGTCATAGTATTTTGAGCATATCCTGACTTGTAGAACTCTGATTTAAGCATGGTTAGACTCCCTGAAAACTTCAGAGAGTCCTCTAAAACTTTTATGTTTTGAGCTTTGGCTGAATTTGGGATTAAGAGAACAAGGCCGGACATTTTTCTGCTCTTGTAGGGTGGCCTATTGTACCCGAGTTGCTTTAAAAATCTATAAATATTTCCATACATGTTCAAATTGAGTAATTCTAATTGAAATTGAAAATAGACTCATAGTACTAAGTTCTGTAGTAATTTCATAGTTATTGGATATATGTGTACAACATTGGAGTATATTGAACTTATGACACTAAATTGCATCTAGTGGGGGTTAATTTAAGCACAATGGTTGTTTTAGGAGATTGATGTGTGATTATGTGTAGGGATTGATAAAGGGAAGGAAAGCATTTAAAATTAGAAGAAAGACCCTTTTGTTGAAGTGGAAGCAATTGGAGGTAAGTAATTACTTACATATGTTGTGTACATTTACTAAGTTCTTAGGTATATTTTGTGTGTTGTCTTTAATGGAATTGAATGACTATATAAATTAGTGGAATGAGTTCCACCTTTTGTGTATTGGAAATGTAAGGATATGTGTGAGCATGGTGGTATATTATTGGTATATTGTTGATTTATTTTTAGTATATCTTTGGTATATTCTGGGTATATTTTTAGTATATGGATGATATATTCTCGATTTTGATTGGGAAGATTGAATATTGTGAATATGAGAATGAATTGGTGAAATATTGTGACAATGACTTATTGTGATGCAATTACATGGAATGATATTGTGTTATATTGGAAATATGAGTGGATGGAACAATGATGAAATATTTTTGTGATGATTTATTAATATGCAATTGCATTGAATTATGTTGTGTTGTGATTCATACGAAAATATGATATATGAGGAATGTGAGGAAGGTGAGGATGTGCGATTGTAAGATGGGTAAGCTGAGCCGGACGAATAGCTACCCATGATTAATGATGTGTTGTATTTCACAAGAAGGTGAAACAAGTATGGAAATGATGACGTATGATATTGTGTGTTGAGTGAAGACTAAGCCGGTTGGATAGTCTTCACTGATTGTGTAAGATGGAAAAAGCTGAGCCGGTGGATAGCTACCCATAATTGAATTGTGAAAGTGAGACTGAGCCAGGCAGATAGTCTAACTTCATGGCCAATTGGAAATGTGAATGTAATTGTGAGAAATGTGCCAAAATTTGGCTATATATGAGGTGATTGCATGAATATGGTTATGGCCGGAATTGAACCGTGTAATGAAAATGTAAATGTTTATATTCTTGTCATTATATGGATTGGTTAGGAATATATATATATATATATATATTATTGGAATTGAGTGTGTGGACACCAAATGGTGTGTTGAAATGTACATACTTTGAATGTATATTTGTGAATGAGATGCTAATGCGTGAATGGTTTACTCTAGTTGAAATAGATGAATATAAATGTTTTAAAGCTCATGAATGATTGAGAATTATATGTTAATGATTGAATTTATGATGTTGGGTATTTTATGAGGTGCTTTTAGGTTTGTTTGAGTTATAGTTGAGTATGGAAAGGTTTGGTGTGCATTGGATTGGCCAAAGGGGAGTTTTTGCCTTGCTTGGGCTGCTCACGGTCAGGTTGCGATCATAAGGGCACAACTGTGAGCACCCCAGGCATTTTTGTACAGTAAATTAGTGATTTAGGTGGTTGCTCATGGTCAGGTCATAACCATGAGCACACAATCATGGTCACGAGCCATAAAGTCACGACCGTGAGCACCTACCCATGAGGAGCCCAGCCTATACACATTTGTTTTTGTATTTTAACCATAACTTGAGCTACAGAGATCTAAATAGAGCATGATTTAATGCTAAAGAAACTTTAAAGAGTTTTCTACAATTTGCATGTTTTAAGTTTGAGTTGAATCCATCATTAAGATTCTATAAATGAGCTTGACATTTTATTGCTCACTTGCTCCTTCTTTGTTTGGACTCCCGTATGCACTCGATGTAGTACCAATGGTAATGGAACCTTATGGTGATTATATATAGATTTGATAAAGGATTGAAAAACTATATTATGATCATTGGAATGTGTCTTATATACATGATTATATGCTTCATCAAATCAATTCCTATATGATTGGTATATGTGTACAATCATGTTAATAGTTACTTATTGAGTTGCAAGCTCACCCCCTTTGTTATTGAAATTTTCCAGGAACTCATTTAGACTTATCTTGAAGCATGCATTGGAGTCTTAGGTAGGTCGTAATGAGTTTGGTGTATCCGACCTTCCTCTACCATATCAATTGGCATTTTGAAATGATATATTTGTATAAGATAACTTTATATCATGTACTTGTGTAATGCTAGAGAAGTATGTATGTGAAGTTAAACAATATATGTACATCAAAGTCTTTGTTTATATAAAAGTACTTTTAATGGAGTTTTTATTTTGCCACGTGTGGATGATTATGTGTGCCACGTGTATTGTTATAGTGTTGGGCGCCACAGCTGGTTCACCAATAGTTCAAGTAGTAGGGCCTAAAGGACAATTTATGGTGGACATGAAGCGTAGGACTTGTGCCTGTAGGAGATGGGACCTTATAAGAATTCCATGTGTTCATGCATGTTGTTGCATACATGAAAACAATGAGGACCTCGAAGGTTATGTTGATGTTTGCTACTTAAAGGAGACATGCCAGAAAATCTACAGCTTTGTCATTAACCCTACCAATGGACCTATCATATGGGAGAAGGAGAAGAGGGCACTTGGAATCATTATTGAACCTTCACCAGTCAAACATAAAAGAGGGAGAAGACCCAAAGCAAGAACAAAGGAAGTAGAAGAACTTAAGAAATAAGCAACAGAAAAGAAATCAAAGGGAAAATCTAAGCAAAAAATGAATTTGAAAGGAAAAGAGGTTGTCACTATTAAATGCTGTGTATGTGGGCAATTAGGGCACAACAAGAGGTTCCATACTAAGAGGGGAACTATTGATGGAGATGTAAGTAATTTTTCAATATTTTAACTTAATTGTGATGTGCTATGTTGCTATTAATTTGATTTCTCTTTTTGTAAATTACAGCCACTTGGTAGCTCAAGAACTAGAGCTTCAACTTCTACGGCATAATCACCCATTACTGTGCAATGGATGATGGATATGAAATTTCTAAGCCAAAAATTTTTGTATTATACATGTGCTCTTTTATGTAGTAAATTTTTGTATTATACATGTGCAACATTTAGATTTGCTTAATTTTTTATGGATATGCATTCGATGATGGATGTGCTAATTTTTTATTTCTTTCAGGGAAGTAGTCAAATATCAAATATTTCTGGACTAAGGAGTGATGTTGCCTCACCTTTCCCATTAGACAATGCAGATGTATGTAAATGCTTCTGATGCTAAATGTTTGTTAAATGTTGATTAGACAATTGTCACCTTAAACAGTTAAGTTAAATGTTGATTATGCAATTCTTTACTTAGGGAACTCAAAAAAGCACAGTTACACAATTAATGGGAGGAAATTCTGACAATGTGCAACTCCCAAGCCAAACATCACAGCAAAATGAAGAGGTACCACATACATCAAAGGGCAATAAAAAACCCAAGCTAAGAGGAAAAGAAGTTCCTGCAAGATATATGAACTATTTGAAGAAGAAAGCCAAGTCATGACCCCTATATGGTCACTTTTGACAATAATATATACTGTCATCTACTAGATATAGCAAATGTGTTTTTAGGATTTGGAATTTGTCTCTCTTGTTTGGGTTATGCTACACAATATTAGAATTTTTTTGGAATTTTTAGTGATTCAAGATTGAAACTAAGCTTATAATGTTTGGTTTCAAAATTGAATTATTAGCATAAACATTTGTGCTACAGCTACTTAATATCTAATATGAAACTGTGGTTTTTCTTCCATATTATATCCTGAATTTAGATCTTGTTTTATTCTTTATTCTATACTATGATTTGCTTTTTTCAACTCTTGACCATTTTCGATTTGTAACACAATTGCAAAAGAAATAATGAACATGCCAAAATGGAAAATGTATGTTCAAGTTCTGCAACTGCATATTAATATTACAGTCACCATGTTCATTTCATTTTTTAACCTACATTACATCAACCATCCATAATGGATGTTCATGTTTTGCAAAACATTACATAAATGATGGTTACAATATAACCATATTAATTTAAGGGATTCTTAGAGCTATATATATATATATATATAAACCTAAACACCTAATTAACCATATTAAAATCAATGCCACACAAAGAACCCGCCACCGTATTCCTATTTTTTCATTCTTTTTATTTTCTATAAGTTCCTCCTCCTCCTCCAATCGATTGATCTTTCTGAGTAGTCCTATGATAACTGCTTTCACCCTTCCATACATGGGAGGATTAACCCATTGAAAGAATTAGCACCTATTACTCTATTTATAAAAAAAAAAAAAAACCAATAGGAGCAAAATTTTTTAAACTTTGCATTATGATTTCAATCTGAAATCCAAATTTTTAAATATATACATTGACATTTTCAAACTATCATGCTTACCTCTGCATTTTGGCACCCTAAAAAATGCCTGCCTGGATTAGCTTCTGTCCACGAGGTTCTCATCACAGCTTCAACTAAATAGTAGCAATTTAGAGTTCAGCTTTCCATCTTATGAATCTTCTTAGCAAAGGATTTTAGAGTTAACACAAAAATATCTTTAGCTTTCGAATTTTAGGGTTTCAATTTTGTAGATTTGGAAAAAGAGTGTAGTTTTCCTTATAATAATATATTTGATGCTTTCGATCTAATGAGAGAGAGGAGAGAGAAAAAGTGGGACACGTGCCCACGTGTCCCACTTTAATAAGTCTTTTAATTTTTTTAATGGAAAAAAAACTTTTTACAGGTCACAGTCCACATCAGCGCAACGTTAGCTCCAACTACCGAAAAATGAGTACAGGTATTTTTCTGGAAAAAAAAAATTCCCAGGAAATTTTAAGTGACGATTTGAAAGTTGGGTATTATAATAGGAACAAATGGCAAAATTGGGTACTGTGGGTGCAATTAACCCAATTTTGAAGTCAACTACTTTGTTTTCTTTCATTGAACATATATACATAGAGCATTACTATAAATATATAGCCATCCTAATAGCTACCTATATGATTTACTTTTGATGGAACATGAAAATCTCACCAATAGGAACGAGACGCGTGTTAGGCCAAATTTGTCATATTTGCCATGTCGCTGCTATTTTTCCCATTGAATAGTCAAAATTGAGCATTTGATAGGATCCACAAGGGTCATGTGGGCAAGAGAAGTTCGTGCTACTAGAAATCCTATTTGTGCCACCTAACTGGGAAATTCAATTGGATTATCCGACTCTACGAGGCATTAAATTCAGCCAAAAGTAATAACTACTCCTTTGACACCCCATTCCTAGGATATAGTACTTCATCATTATCGACAAAACACAAGGATGACAGAATTTTGGCCCAATGGTGTTTTGACAGCTCATACTCTCTACAAAGTATGAATATCAAAAAGTAAGAGAAAAGGGACATTATATTATTTTCCTTTCTTATTTTTCTTCTCCCTCTCCTAACTTTCTCTCTTTTTCTTCTTTTAAAAGTATTTTTACTTCCTGAAGAAGATACCCTATTCTCATTCAAGCTTCCATCATTTAAATTCTTTTATCATTACTGAGAGCTAGGGCCATTCTGACTTAATCATCGAAGGGGTTTTGAGGCTACCCAAACCCTTTAGTTCATTGGTTGTCTATACTGGCAAGTTGGAATGTTACATGCTGGAGCTACGGCAAAAGGGAAACTATTACTTTTTAAGGACATATTTCTGAAATTGAAAATTTTCATTTGACTAAGTTGATTTTAGCCACAACATATCTTCAAACTAATATTTTCATTAACTTTTTATAAAAAAAAACAAAAGAAATTTATTTTCTCCAATTTTAATCTTCCCTCCAAGTGATGTTCACCATATTGAATTCATGTAAAATGAGATTAACTTGTTCAATTACAATTTTATTTTCCAACACTCCTCCTTTAAATTGGAAATGAACTTAAAAAAAATATCTTTATAAGATGATATCTTGAATTAATATATCATATTTTGTGATCATTCTTTCTTTTTTGCTCATCTTCAAACTCCTAAAGGAAGTTTTTAATTTTTTTCCCTGAAAAAACAAAACTTTTTTGTTGCTTTTGGAAAAACTGTCTCCAATCTTCACATCATCTTAAAAAAAGACTCTTCTCCTTCTTCTTTCCTTTTGGAAAAATAGTTCTCCATCAAATCTAAGATTTTCTTTGCACTTTAAAGATATGCTTAGATCTGAAATTTTTAGCAGTTTTAGGACATTTATAGGTCCAAATTCATTTCAGAAATTCTAAATACAGTTTAAAGATTTGCTGGTCATTAAATCTATGTCAGTTTAAGGACATGGCTGGTCCATAAATCTTAGTTCTAAAATTTTTATTGTAGTTTAAGGACATGCAGATCTAAATTTTGGCATTTTAAGGACTTGTCTAAGTACTTTCTCAAATTCTCTTAAAATCATTCTTAATCTTGAATTAAAATATGAAATTTTATTATAACTAAAACTTGCAAGTCTAAATTTTTTTTACAAAGTTTTTTTGAAAATCTTGTTTCTTACGCAGAAATCAATAAAATCTAAAGGTTTGAAATTAGTTTTAAAACATTTTGATGCTCTTGCTTTAAATGATATGAAATTGATATAAAAATGAAGCTAAAACATTTTAATATTCAAAGCAATAAAAATCTGCAGACAAACTCAGAACATTACAGCATAAATAATAAGATTTCAGAATTGAAATCTCTTTTTCATCTTCTTTTTCCTCATGGTTGATTGGCCTTATTAAACTCTTCTTATTTTCTCTTGAAACTAGTCACACAACCTTCAAGAAGTGTAGCTCTAATACCATTGTTCAATCTCAACTAAAAAAGCTTCAAGAACTCTTGAAAGCACAACAAAAACTATACTGCTACTACTACTGAAAAAACACACTTAAAATGAAAAAGATTTTATAATTTTGAAGTCTGCTACTTTATTTTCTTTCATTGAACATATATAAGATACTTTTAAAATTGAGGATTCTAATTTTACTAAGTTGATTTCAACTATAAAATATCTTCAAATTAATAACTTCATTTACTTTTCATACAAAAAATGAAAGAAATTTGTTCTCTCCAAGTGTTGTTCACCATGTTGAACTCATGCAACATGAGAATAACTTATTCAATTACAATTTCATCCCCCCCAACAGTTAGGAGTTGACCAACCCTATTATAAGCCAAGATGCTCATCAGTGGATTATCTTTTTTATCTCGATGAGAAAGATCATTTAGGCTTGTACTTTATATTTAGGGTTTCAAGAGTTTTGGTTGTAAACTTGTTGCCTATTCCTTGACAATTCCAAGAAATTATGCTCATCTTTCTTTGACTTATGTAAGTATCCACTACTAAGATTCGATGTAACTGTTGAAAATCTACTCTCATCGGTCTCACTATACAGCCAAACATAGTAAGGGAGATACTTTTTTTTGGTTAATCTACATTTTAAGGTCAATCACTAATGTAATATGTGTATTCAACTATCTACTTTAGGGGTGTAACTGAATTAAGCCTACTCGCGAGCTACTCGGGATTAATTCCAAAAAAATTCGAAATCGACTCGATTATTATCGAGTCAGGCTTGAGCTTGAGCTACTCGAGTAGACTGTCGAGTCGAGTTCGAGCTCCTTAATACTTGACTCGATA
>CATIWO010164359.1:0-14420 GCA_949673435.1 Macaranga tanarius
GATTATTTCATAAAAAAATTATCATATTAAAATACAAAAATTTAATTTGTTTACATATCATTTTCAAAATGATTATTTCATAAACACTTACATTATTTTTATAAAAAAATTAATTTTTTTTAAATATCATTTTCAAAATGACTACTTAATAAACACTTACATTATTTTTAGAGAAATATTTAATTTTTTAAAATATTATTTTCAAAATGACTACTTCATAAACACTTATATTATTTTTAATTATAAAATTTGAAAATAAAATAACTTTTTAGAAATAAAATAAATATTAATTAATCTCAAATTTTAAAATTTAATTTAGTGACAGAATTGTATTTCCGTCGTCAAGTTAGTGACAGATTATATTTCCGTCACAAAAATAGCGACAGGTTTACAATTCCATCACTACTATAGCGACAGATTATGTTTCACTCGCTATATTAGCGACGGATTTGCAATTCCGTCGCTAACTTAGCGACCGATTTAAACTAAATTAGCGACAAATTTACAATTCCATCACTAACATAGAGACAGATTTACAATTTTGTCGCTAACATAGCGAACATATTTAAAATTCCGTCGTTATACTAAATTTATTTATATTTTTAAAAATATTTTGTCGCTAAGTTCATAATTTAGTCACTAGTCTATCGCTATTTTGCGACGATTATAATCTGTCACTATATCGGCTATTTTTTATAGTGTTTGCGCTAAAAATATGGAGATATTACTTGTATGGAGTAACCTGTCAAATATTTATAGACCACAAAAGTTTAAAGTATGTTTTAACTTAGAAGGAGTTAAATCTGACACAAAAAAACTGGGTGGAATTGATAAAAGATTATGATTGTACAATAGAATATCAACCAGGAAAGGATAATGTGGTTACGGATGCTTTAAGCCGGACATTGAGTGGAAGTTTGTATTGTATTTGTGCCATTAAAATGCCATTGTTGATCTTATACCGACTAACATTCCACCAGAGGAAGTTAGATGCTAAGTTTAAGGTAGAAACCTCTGGTGGAATGTTAGCTACTTTAAGAGTAAGGCCATTATTGATAGAAAGAATTTTGGCAACATATCAGGTGAATGACGAAACAAAAAAGTTGAGCAACGATGTGAGAAGTGGGAAGGTGAAGGAGTTAAGTTATAGCGAATAAGGAATTTTGAAGTTTGGAAATAGATTGTATGTGCCACACGTGGATGAATCAAGACGAGAGATAATGGAAAATGCACATTATTCGGTGTATGCTATGCATCCAAGAAGTACCAAGATGTATAGGGCGCTAAAGGAAAATTACTGGTGAAAAGGAATAAAGGGTGATGCAGCAGAATTTATGTCCAAATGTTTGACCTGTTAGCAGGTAAAGGCAGAGCATAAGCATCCTGCGGGATTATTACAATCCTTACCAATTCCTGAATAAAAGTGGGAACATATCACAATAGATTTTGTGGTAGGATTACCAAAAACCCAATAAGAAAATGATGTTGTATGGGTAATTATTGATCGTTTGACGAAGTCGGCGTATTTCATACCTATCAAGGTCAGCTATAACTTGAATAAATTGGCAGAGCTATATGTGAAGGAAATCGTGAGGTTATATGGAGCACCAGTATTAATCATATCTGATCGCGATCTAAGATTCATGTCACGATTTTGGCCAAGTTTGTAGGAAGCATTGGGTACTAGATTGAGGTTTAGTACAACTTTCCATCCTTAAACTAATGGCCTATCCGAACGCACTATACAGATATTGGAAGATATGCTTAGATCCAGTGCGTTAGATTTTAGAGGTAATTGGGATAAACAAGTATCATTAATGGAATTCGCTTATAACAATAACCACTAAAGTAGTATCAATATGGCACCTTTCGAAGTGCTATATGGAAGGAAGTGTAGAACCCCAATTTGTTGGAAGGAGGTAGAAGAAAGGAAATTGTTAGGTCCAGAACTTGTGCAAATGACTACGGAGAATATTCATGTAATTCGAGCAAATTTAAAGAAGGCACAAGATAGACAAAGGAGTTACACTAACCTCAAATAAGCTAATATCGAATATAACGTTGGAGAAAAAGTATTTTTAAAGATATCACCATGGAAGGGTGTGTTGAGATTCGGTAAGTGTGGCAAGCTAAGCCTATGATTTATTGGACCGTACAAAATAATAAAACGTGTTGAGCCAGTAGCTTATTGATTAGCATTACCTCCTAATCTATTCGGAATTCAATATGTTTTCTATGTATCGATGTTGAGGAGATATAAAAGTGATCCTTCTCACATACTACAGGAATAACCGGTAGAATTACAAGAGAATTCAAGCTATAAAGAAGAGCCAGTATCGATTTTGGCAAGTGACAAAAAGGTATTACATAATAAAATTATTCCTTTTGTCAAATTATTATGGAAGAATCATTCATGCGAAGAAGCTATGTGGGAATGCAAGGAGGATATGAAACAATAATATTTGTACCTATTCTCTTCAGGTATGAATTAGTTTGAAAATAAACTTTCTCCAAATTTTGAGGATGAAATTTCTTAAGTGGGGGAGAATTTTCATGTCCGTACCTGAATAATTTAAGTTATTTTGGGTTAGAACTAAATCGTAAGGAAAATAAATTTGGAGAAAGGACTTAATTAAAAGAAATTAAGTTAGGGGACTAAACCTTAATTTGGCGTAAACCACCATTAATGAAGATAAAGAAGAAAATATAGAGGAAGAAAGAAAGAAAAGAAAAAAAAGATAAAGGAAACGCTGCTAGAAGGAGAGGAAAAAAAGAAGGAATCTGCATTTTTTTAAATGGACTTCCTTTTTTTAATTCTTTCATTGATATACTTGTTTTTGGATGATTTCTAATTGCTTTTGGATTGAATTTTGCGTTTGTTGGTTGATTTTCAAAAATTCAAATGTTACAAGGGCAATTAGGCAACGCCTGATTGTATAGAAGCGGCACCTCTATACACAAAGGCGATGCCTCAGCCCATTTGAAGCTTTAAGGCGACAACTTAATAAGCAATAAGGTGGCACCTCAGCAGTCGAATAAGGCGGTGCCTCAATGGCTATAAGGGTGGTGCCTCTGCACTAAGCTGGTGCCTCTATGATTTAAAATGATGTTTGAGTTGCTTTCGATAACCTTGATTTGTATTGTATATGATACCTGGGATAATATAGGGTTTTAATTTGATTAAAAACATGATTGGTTATGAAAATATGATGATTTTTTTAGCACAAGTATATAGCAAGGAAAGGCGGTTGTAGTAAGACCGTGTTCAAGGTACGGTAGGGTTCTATTAGACGTAAAACTGTGTCTAAGGTACAACAACTCACGTATGATTGATATTACTGTACTTGGGGTACAATTATTAAGTTATAAATTTGTGATAACTGTCTTTGGGACAACACTCGAGATTCTTATATGTATTTGGGGCTAATCCGAGTCGTTATTGATCGGTATGCATACCTAAATTGGACCTTCGATGCGCTGACTGGTACCCACTACATCGATGATAACTTGACCTATTCATGTTCATATTTGGCAAACTGTGTTGTGTTGTATTGTGCTATATATATGATTTAAATTTTATTCTAAAAGAAAGTTGATTGTGTTATTATTTCCAAATGCTTTTGATTATTTCCAGACCTAGATTAGACGAGTCGGAGACGGAGGTACACTTTTACATTCGTCATGACGTTGATGCAGTTTTGTCTTTCAGAGTCGTTTTAGAGCCAATAGCAGTCGATTATCATACACACACAAACATATTAGACTTTTTTGATGGATGTTTGACAGTGAGTACAGTGAAACACGTCACTACTTCTGAGGTTCGAGTCTCTTTGACTTGGACCTAGTTTTTGTCTAGACCACTTTCTTTTTGTTATTAGATAGGGCTTATGATATAGAGTAACTGCACCCTTTTGTTGTACTTATGACAGTACTCTCTAAGTCTAGACTGACCTTATGTGTTTAGGGCAGTTGGGTTTATCCCTTCTTTTTTATGTATAATTGTATATATTTAGGATAACCCATTCCCTAACAACCCTTTTGTAGTACGCTATCTTATTGCATATTATATCAGCTGTATATTATAGATTGCCATCATTCTTGCTCTTGTATGAATGAATGTTACTAATAATTTTAATTACATCTAATGGAATGTAGTATCCATTGTTGGATAGTGATTGTTGGCTGGATTGTACATAGAAGTGATGCCTCTCCATGTCGGTGTCTCGAGTGGAGCACTTAGAGTGTCGGTGCGGTCCGGGGAGTCGTCGGTGGGGAGGGGTGTCACACTCTTTCTCTTTAAATTTTGCTTCTTTCTTATATTTAATATTATGGGTGTCCATTGGTTTTTGTTCTCATACATTACTTTTTATGCTAATAGAATAGAATGATTGAACAATAGCATCGTTAGCTTGTGTATTGTTTAATAAAGATTGCATTTTTAATGGGTAATTTCATTCAATTTTAACAAAAAGATCATTACTTTTAGCAATTTATGGTATGAGGATTGCTAGAACATAACATTAATTGCTTTTAAATTATTTTCATTATTTAAATTGTCGGTGAATTCGATGAAATTGCTCTTTTCACACCAAGACTTTCTCAAACAAATTTAAGACTTTCTCTCAACCATATTTGGGAGCTATTTTGCATTCTGATTGAAAGAGAGAAGTTTATTTGGTTTACTGTACTAAAATAGAGTAAAAGAAGAGAGAGAAAGGATAGTAGGGAGCGAGTGGTAGGTTAAATCCTAGGTGAGAGAAAGTCTTAAATTTTTTTACGAATAAGTGACCATGTGGGAAGCTGCATGTGGCCATGTTTTTTTATTCAAAAAATTATTTTTTGCCATATCATTGTCCAACTATTGGGTCACGTTAGTATTCCGGTGATAATTTTACTAGAATTTGACAATTGAAGGTTTGGTATAACCACAATTAATTAATAGTCAGGAGTTTCACTATACCCAATTAAATTTTGGAGATGATAATAGAAAAATGGACAAACCTTAGGGACAGTGAGTGTAAATAACCCTACTGATTGAAGGTTCTTCTATGTTATAGTTATCTTTCCTTGTTTTGCAAAATGAATCTTATAAAAGCACTCCATTCTAATACCAATGTGAAGATACAAAGTATATAGTAGTAAAAATATTCTCATAATTAGTAAGTTGAGATCATAATCAAGTGAAAAATTTGCCACAAATTTCAAATGTATTTTTATGAATATTTGAATAATTTTTTTATAAAAATATGCACATGACCACATAAAAAAAATATCATATACATCTTTAAATATAATTTTAAAATTTTATAAAATAAATTATGAAGTGGATAGAATAAAGTAGTATAACTTTTTATTATTTTTAAGGTGAAAAATTAAAATTATTACTATTACCCTCCAAATATTATAAATAAATTAGTTAAATGACAAATATTTTAAAATTATATATGGAGTAATTTCATATATTGTCATTAATGATAATATTTTTCAAATTATGAACTATTATTTATGTCTAATTTTAAATTTAAATTTTAATATATAGAATTTTTTTAGTGATTTTAAAATTAAATGGAATTAAAATAATTTGCAAAATTGATAAGTTCAATTGTTGTGAAAATTTAATGATAAATCTAAAAAATAATAATAACTATAATTGAACTAAAAGAAACAAAAGAGATACATTGGTTCTAGTTAGAAAAAATTTTGATACTTAAAAATAACTAATTAAAATTTTAAAATATACATAATAAAAATAAGGATATATTTATATATAAAAAAAAAAGATAAAGGTTAGTGATAGAAAAATTATTAATTTCTTCTTCTAATTTCAACATAAGCAAATAATTTACACATGTATGTCATGTCAGAATGAACATAAGCTATTTTAACCATAGACAGATTTGTAATAAATCGAAAAGGTCATATGTCAATTCGCCACAATTTTCAAAATAAGATAGATTGCAGAAAATGAGTATAGTTCATGGTATAATATGCAATAACCAAGAGTAAAAAGAGTTGTGAAAATTAGTGTTGTTCAAAATGATTAACACTATACTTAGCGTTACAAATATATAATCTCAATTTGTGAAATCATCAAGAGATGAATGATTCTATCGTCTTTATTGTTTTTAATTTTGCATTACTACAATTTATTAAAATTTTAATAAAATAGTTATTAGTCAAAATTTTTTACAAATTATAAAATTAATTTTAATTATTTTATTAAAATAATTATTATTTAAAATAAAATAACTTAATTAATGAAGAAAAGTAAACCATTGTTTTATTAAAATTATAGTTATAATAAAAAAAATTTTGGAAAGTTAATAATATCTTGTATTAATGTACTTCTTCATTATAGATCTTTATTAAGTTACATTACACTACTATTAATATTTCTTAATATTAAATATTCTAGTATTTTTTATTTATTTCATGGTATAATTAATAATTTTTTTGTAAAAAATTAACTTTTAGATATATGATGAAATTAAAAATAAAAGGATGTAAATATTTTATATTATCATATGTTGAAAAATTTTTAGTAGTATCTTTTGTTTATTTAATGGTTTCATTGATAACAAAACATAGCAAATAATTTATCATGCAATTACATGCACATCCCTGAGAATTTGGTTTCCAAAAGCTACCAAAAAAAGGAAAAAAAGAAAAAGGAGGAATTACATAGCTATGGATTATTCTAGTACACATATATACTTCTTCACCATATAACAAACTAATTTTATTACCAATAGAAACTGCCATCATGATCAACTTGATTGTATGAGTTCCTACTCCGTAATGCATCAATTCATATCATCAAACAAATGCAACTCGTTCTCACCTGAAACATTAGGATCCCACCATTGCTGAATTCCATGAGCTTCTTTGAATTTCGAATACCATTGCTGAACATCCTTTTTGCTGCTCGAAGCTTGATTGAAATTTCTCTTAATAGTTAGATTTGCTGAAGGAAGTAAATGTAGTGGTTCAGATTTTTTCCCTAGGATCAAATTCCGCGAAGAATTTTGTGTAGCAATTTTCTCTATTTTCCCAAATAGAAATCCTTTATTCTTCATTTTTTTTCTATTTCTGAAATACCCAATGTAACCTGAACAAGTAAAATCATCTGCATTCACAAACAATTTAGGGATCCAACTAGATAGCTTTCGAAACCGATCATTTTCATCACCAATCAGAGTAGCAAGACCTGCTGTAATTAGACTATGCATCATATGGTAGCGAGATTTTTGCTTCTCGGTGTCTAGATTTTCTTCGGAGAAAGACACAAATGGTGGGTTAAAAAGGTAAGTTTCTAAACGAAGACCCTCTGTGGCCATTTCCTTTCCGATAAGCAACGCAATGGCTGAGCCCAAAGAATGACCAGCTAACCAGACATTTTTAGCTCCAATTTCATGAACTTTATTCTTGACAGCTGCTATTGCGTGTTGGACCCTTCTTCCGGATTGCAGTTCATCAACTAAAATCTTATGGTTAAGCTTGAAATCATTGAACATGCTCTGCGTTCTGCTTATTGTTCCTCTAAACGCAATGACAATTCTTGGGACAATTTGTGCTGAATAGCGAGAGGGGAAAGCAGAGAACTTGAGTTCATAAATGCATCCAAACACAGACTTGTCATCATCCTCAAGGACACCTGTTAGTTGAAAATGGTAAGTCTCCCACCATTTGGCAGTGTCAGCTTGAGGCCATCTCTCCCTATTAGACTGACGATCATATTCTGTATCATATGCTCCTTCAACCAAGCTTGCCATGACCACTCTTTGGTGAAGTTTATCACTCCTGAAAAAGTATAGGAATATATAAAGGAACGTAAATGTATAACATACTTGGGATTAAATATATTTACGGAAAAGCTGCATGTCTCTGCCCGAGACATGCACAGTGTGTCTCGGGCAGAGACAATTACATATCTGCCCTCGGGAAAAAAAAAATTTTAAGGGTAAAAAGGTAATTTTACATGTAAAATTACATTTTAACCCCCCAATTATACTGCCCCTATAAAATGGGGGTACCAAACCCGTAATTATCTCGGTCCGAGACAATCTCGGACCGAGATACCTATCATTACCCATTTATTTATCCTATCTAAACTTAGGGTTGAGTGTAAGTCAGAGCAATTTGAAAAATGAAAATTTTCTAGATTTGACTTGAACTTTGGAGAATTCAAAAAAAAATCTCCCGATCCGACCTAAAAATTTTAATCTCTTTCTCCAAATTGCTCCAAATTTTCATAGCAATTCAAGGTGGAAATTCATAGCAAATGGAGGTTTCAAAATGATGTGGAGCCAAACCAAAATTTAAAGAGTATAGTACATATTCATTTTCTACAAATTCATAATTAAACCATTAAAAATTCCAAATTCTATTATAGACCCCCATAACACATCTAATCTAGGATTTATATTACAACTCATTATTTGAAACTATAGAACAATATAACTAAAAAATAAGTATTACAATGATAAAAATACAATAATTCAAATCTCATTTAACAAATTAATAATGATATATATATTTTTACATTATTAAATATATTATATTTAATAATAGTACTATTTTTTTATAAATTTTATTTTAATATTTATATTTTAATAATTTTATAGTTTGAACATTAAAGGTAAGATGATTATAAATTTTAATTACTATAAAAATTTTGTTTATAAATTTAAATTTGTTTTAAGAATTAAACATAAAATGAAAATTAACTACAAAAGGATTTAATTGACGAGTTTATTTTATTTTATTTGAAACAATTAACTAGTATTTAAAATCTCAAATATTATATATTAAGTTAGCATTTAAATTTAATAGTAGATTGTCTAAAATAAATTATTTGAATATAATTAATTATTAAAATGATATTAAACTTCATTTGTAACACATAATTCTAAATTTCTAGTTTTATCAATTATTGATTATTAATATTATAATATATTATAAAAAAAAAGATAATAAATATGTATGTATGTATGCACGCACGCGCGCGTGACACACACACACACACATATATATATATAACATTTTAGTAAATTATCGACTCTGCTTTTAGTTTTTTGGTTCGGTGCAATTCGAGATGATTCGGTTTGGTTCTCAATTCGGAGAACTCACGATCTCCAAATTGTCCTGATAAAATTTTTGAGACAGTTCAGTTTGGTGAAAGTCAAATGGTTAATGATCAGTGGTAATTTTGGGTTCAGTTTTTTCGAACAATTTAGATTCTTCGGAATTTGTTCACAACCCTGTCTAAACTTTTGCTTTGTTGCAATTATTTTAATTACTAAATTTCTATTTAGATTTAGCCATTGT
The DNA here is from genome assembly GCA_949673435.1 of Macaranga tanarius. Classification (NCBI taxonomy): domain Eukaryota; kingdom Viridiplantae; phylum Streptophyta; class Magnoliopsida; order Malpighiales; family Euphorbiaceae; genus Macaranga; species Macaranga tanarius. The sequence goes on from CATIWO010164359.1 coordinate 9,328, forward strand.
CACCCAATTGAATATTTATAACGTGGCGAGCAGAGAAAAAATATTACATAAATATTTGTCACATCATCTTTCACATTAAATTAGTATATAATTAAATACACATGGAGTCAGCAAACACTAAATTTAATTTCAATTTGGGTACTCAATTTCAAGTTATATTCTTTTAGTACTAAATGTTCTACTTAAATATTTATAATCCGTCTAATCTTATTTTATTCAACAGTTTAAGATATTTAAATAATAATATTGTGTTAATTGTAATAGGGTTGGCCACAGACCGGTTTTGGTCCAGAACTGAATCGCAACCGGTCGGGAACCTTGGGGAGGACCGGTTCCTCTTCATATGGAACCATGAACTGTCGATTACGAACCGGAATTATATATATATATATATATATATATATATATATATATATATATATAGACACACACAATTAGTTAATTAGTTAATTAATTAACATATATAAATTTTTTCAAACTCAATTCATTTCTAATATATACAAGTTAATATATATATTCAATTAGTCTACATATATCTTTATATGTTAACATATATGTCTGTTAGTATGCATATATATAGTCTACATATATCTAAATATGTTAACATGTATGTCAATTAGTCAATATATATACATATGTGTGTGTGTTATTGTATATTTTTTAAAATTAATTCATGTCTAATATATTTATGTTACAAATATATATATATATATATATAAACTTAATTCATGCCCAAACCACAATTGGGGTTAAACTGGTTAGGTGGAACCGCCAGTTCCAAACCGGAACCGGCCAGTTCACAAACCGTGGCTAAGTCTAAATTGAACCATTAGTCATTTAATTTTATATGTTATTTTAAATTGGTTCCAATCTTTTAATTTTTTTCTTTTTGCTACCTTAATTTCTACTTGTATTTCAAGTGACACTCACCGGATAATTTTTATTCAATTCTTTATGACATGGCCATTGGCAATGGAATATTCTAAAAATATGTCACACCTCATCATCCACGTCAAGAAGATTAATTGCATAGGTAGTCACCCAACTTTGAATTTTATTTTAAATTGGTTCTTAATTTTTAATTAGAAAAAAATAAATTAAATTTTAGTATCCAAACTGTAACATTTTACGCATATTGGTAGATAGTGGTTGTGAGAATTCAAATTTGAAATCTCCAAAATTCACAAAGTGAGAATACCAATCATTTCAAATTGACATTTTATTTCAATAATTATTTCTAAAATCTGGTGCTATTTAAAAATTAAAAATGATTTGAAATAAAATTTAAAGTTAGGTAACTTCCTATACAGTTAATCTTAATCACTTGTTGATGTGGATGCTGAGGTGTGACGTATTTTAAAATATTCCATTTGTCAATTGCCATGTCATAAAAAAATTGAATGGAAATTATCAGGTGACTTTTTCCTGAAATACATATAGAAATTAAGGTAACAAAAAGAAATAAATTAAAATTTTGGGACTAATTTGAAATAACGTATAAAATTAAGTGACTGATGGTGTAATTAACCCAATGTTATTATTTAAATATTATAAATCATGAAGTAAATTAAGGTTGAACAAATCATAGATATTTAAATAGACCATTTAAGTACTAAAAAGATATATAAATTGAAATTGAGTATCCAAATTGAAATAAAATTAAAGTTTTGCTTACTACATGTGCATATAATTCTATATTAATTTAAATGAGGTGGAAGATGACATGATAAATATTTTTAGAATATTTTTTCTCCAGTCGCCATGTCATTAAAACTCCACCATGTGATTTATCGATGAAATCTAAATAAAAGTTTAGTACTTTAAAAAAATAAGTTGAAATTTAGTACTCAAACTGCAACAAAATGAAAGTTTGGTACTACATATATATTTTATTCTTACTAATATTAATGTACATTTTTTTCTTTTTTATGATAAATGATAAAGGAATAGCTACTCCAATTGTGTAGTTCATGGTAGTTCATGACCTATTACACCTCCATTGAACTAAAAAAAAAAATACTAAAATCAAATTTTTTTTTTTTGTCAAATAAAATCAAATATTATTAAACTATAAGTGATTAGGTAACATAATTTGGAAAAAGGACTAGTAATATTCGTAGATTATATATATATATATATATATAGAAAATTGAATAACCATTAAGGGCACATTATTTAAAGGCCCTTTTTTTTTTCATATATCATAGTTTATAATAAAATGAATTAAATTCACACTTTTTACTGATATTATGAACTACAAATATTAACTTCTTACAGAATAAATTACAAATCAGACAATAAAATCACATGTAGGTGTAACGAAATGTTCTCTTTGTTAACAATGTAAAGCGCATAATAACTTCGTTCGAAATATATCACAATTCAGAAATTGATTAAATGTAAAATTAGAGGATAATCTTTTGTAATTTTGTCTATATCTTTTAGCCTTCATATTAAAGCTATCTAATTTCTAATTTATAGATTGCTGGGTTAAAATAGGTACAAATTAAAACTTTTGGATGTGCAATAGGAAAATAGGTTCAAAATTATTTAAATAATTATTTCATTAGTAAAATAGATACAACAATGCGTACGGATCACTGAGTTACAAATTAAAAGACCTCTATTAACGCGATTGAAGGCTAACGACAAAAAATTTCATGATAGCGAGATTTTATTTTGATATTTTTGATTATAATCTTATTTCAATTATATTTTTATTAAGATATACTTTTAGTTTTTTATAAATGAATGGTCCATTTTTTCCAAAAAAATATAGATACAACAATAGAATTTAATGAAAATTTAATTTTTGTAATTAAAAAAAAAAAAAACGAAAGTATGTCTAAAAATTACAAGTGCTATGTCGTAGGGGAAAAAATTAAGTTCTTAAAGCGTGACTTCCGAATCTCTCTTCCTAAACCTTCGTATATATTAGAGGAAATTACAAAAATGAGCGGGTCAACGTAGTTCATTTCTTTTGTGATTTTGGCATGTTTTTTATTTTCAATTTTAACTTTGTTGTTTGCATTTGTAGATATTGGCGGGCAAAACTTTCAAAAATGGACAACTTCGGTAATTTTTGTGTTTTCCATTTATTCACCTTTTTCTTTTTTTTTTTCTATAATTTATTTATTATTTTTGAAGGAAAAATTAATTTTAGTTGATTGTATATATTTATTTAATTTGTGCATTTTAAGTAATTTAATTTTTTTTCTAAATAACAATTTATTTTTTAATTTTGATACTCATCTTGGAATTAAATTTTCCAGAATTTGTAGTATATATATATTTCCTTAAATAAATTGTGCACATATATATAACAAATAATTTAATTTTTTATATAATTGAATGAAAAATCATATATCACATAATATTAATATTTATTTTGTGTTCGGGTTTGCACATAAATGATTTGTTTGAATAAAAATTTACAAACTTAAATTTATTATATCAATTTAATCTACATTTCTTAAGTTACCTTAAAAAAAAAATAAAAATAAACAACAAAAAATAAAAAAGAAACAATAAGAAACAAAAAAAAAAGAAACAAATAAGCAACGGAGGGTAAATTTTATGTTATTTCTTTTTTGTTTCTTATTTGTTTCTTTTTATTTTTTTGTTATTTTGTTTTGTTTCTTTTGTCATTTATTATTATTATTTTTATTATTGATACTAATAAAAGTAAAAATTATATTTATTGAAGAGCAAATTTTCTCTTATTTCTTTAATTTTTGTTTCTTATTTGTTTTTTTTTTTGTTTCTTATTTGTTTCTTTGTTATTTTTTTGTTATTTTTTTTAGTTTCTTTTTGTTTCTTTTGTCATTTATTATTATTATTTTTATTATTGATAAAAAAAGAAACAAATAAGAAATAAAAAAAAGAAATAAAAAAAAGAAACAAATAAGAAATAAATAAACAACAAGAAAGTAAAAATTTTCATAAGCAACAAAGGGTAAATTTTCTCTTATTTATTTTATGTTTCTTATTTGTTTCTTTTTTTTTATTTCTTATTTATTTCTTTGTTATTTTTTTTGTTTCTGTTTGTTTCTTTTGTCATTTATTATTATTATTGTTATTATTATTATTGATACTAATAAAAGTAAAAATTATATTTATCGAAGGGTAAATTTTCTCTTATTTATTATTTATTTCTTTATTATTTTTTTGTTATTATTTTTATTTCTGTTTGTTTCTTTTGTCATTTATTATTACTATTTTTATTATTGATACTAATAAAAGTAAAAATTATATTTATTGAAGGGTAAATTTTCTCTTATTTCTTTTTTGTTTCTTATTTGTTTCTTTGTTGTTTCTTTTTATTTCTTTGTTATTTTTTTTTGTTTCTGTTTATTTCTTTTTATTTCTTTTATCATTTTTTATTTTTATTTTTATTATTGATACTAATAAAAGTAAAAATTATATTTGTTGAAAGGTAAATTTTCTCTTATTTCTTTTTGCAAACAAAAAAGAAATAACAAATAATTATTTTTTCAATAAAAATATCAAAAAAATTATGAAATATATCAAATAAATTATTATTTTTATTATTGATACTAATAAAAGTAAAAATTATATTTATTGAAGTGTAAATTTTTTCTTGTTTCTTTGTTGTTTATTTTCTCATAATTTTTTATTCTAAATAACAATTTTTTTAAATTTTGATACTTACTATTATTTAGAATATAAAATTTAGACTAATTAAATAAAAATTTACCCATAATCTTCAATAATTATTTTTTATAATTATTTAGAATTCAGAAATTAAATTAATTAATATTGAAAAAAAATATTGATAAAAAAAATAAAGTGCAGGAACAAGAAATGAAGGAGTGCAGGAAATGAAGTGCAGAAAATAATGAAGTGCAGGAAATAAAATGCAGGAAACAAGAAAGTGCAGGAAATAAAGTGCAGGAAATGAAGAAAAAGTGCAGGAAATAAGGAAGGAGTACATATGTTAAACAATATGTAACAATACTGAGAAAAATATTTGAGTAAAAAATAAAATAAAAAAATATTGAAAAAAAATAAAATGTTAAGAGTATTTTAAAAATAGAAAAAAATTTGAGTATAAAAAAATATTGAGAAAAAAA
>CATIWO010164419.1:0-18171 GCA_949673435.1 Macaranga tanarius
TAGAGCAAAGGCTATGTCTTCACAATCTAAATATCAATGGAATGATATACACAGAGTATTTTTGTGTGGGAGAAGAAGGAGGAAAATTACGCAGAGAGAATTTTTTGTTCTGCCTTATTGTCAGATTATCACTTGGGTTATGTTATGTACAAAACATAAAACTCATACTCTACAAAAGAGTAGTAAGCAGACTTCTAATAGGAGTCTTTTACATCTTATCCATAACTTAAACTAATCAAGTCATGGGTGTATGTATCTTACAATAATAATAATAATAATAATAATAATAATCATTATTATTATACAATTTTTCTAGTATAATTTTTTTAACTGTTTAGTACAAATGTGAAATATTGAACCAGCTACGGAATATTAGAATAATAACAATAAATTAAATATATTAATCTTTTAAACTACAATACTACCTTCGAGGGAAAAAAAAACTACAATACTACAAAATAATTTTGATATAATATTGATAGAGATATTAACTGTTAAGTTCAAATTTTGTATTTTATGGTTAGCTAAAATCTTGTAAATATGATTAGATCCATGCATTCAGTTGTAACAAACTCACAAAGTGTATATTTAATCTAACAAGTATCAATGAGGACAGTAACCTAAATTTCCATCAAACTTTCATGATATCAGAGCTTTCTCAAGGCTTAACAGTCATTCATTACTATGGCCACAGGTCAAGCCATTATTTCTTCTTCTAGCTGCCATTCAACAACCTTAACTACATTACCTAATGTTACACATCAACTCCGAATAAAATTAAATGCAACCAATTATTTGTTATGGAAAGCACAAATAATGCCATTGTTAAACAACTATGATCTAGCTTCTCATGTTGAAGAGAATGCAGTTATACCTTCTCAAACACTTGATAATGGTGATTGTAATCTACTCTATTCCTTTTGGTTTCATCGATATTAGCTTGTATTAATCTGGATAACTGGGTCTATCTTGGAAACTTTTATTCCACAAGTAATAGGTGTTTCTTGTGCTAAGGACGCTTGGAGAAAGCTTGCAACAACCTATGCATTGGGATCAAAAGCGCAAATAAGAATAATTAAGAGTAGTTTCTTTAAATTGCAAAAAGAAAAATCTGAAACCATTGCACAATATTCATAACGTGTAAAGAGCATGTATAATCAATTAGCAGCTTTGGGAAGTCCCATGTCAGATGATGATTTAGTGCAAGTGGTTATTAATGGTTTGGGAATAACATATAGATCATTCATTTAGTCTCTTAAAAATCGACTTGATGCGGTGACTTTTGATGATCTTTATGGTTTAATGCTAAGTGAAGAAGCAAGCTTGAATGCTGAGAATTCATCTTCATCGTTTACTCTGACAACTTTTATCGCCTCTAATCAATCATATAATCCATGTCCTGCAGATAGCAGTGTTCCTTCGAGAGGGAGAGGAGGCAGAACTCGTGGAAGGGGTAGAGGTGCTTCTAATTTTCATGGCTCTAATAGACCATACTCACAATATGTTGGATATCAATAGTAGTATAATTCTTAATCTGGACAACAACAGAACACTTCTTCTAGGTAGCAGGACTTCTCATAATTAATGTGCTACAATTGCTATAGTTTTGGACACTTGTCCAAAACTTATTCTACTCTAAGACAGCCTAGAGACAATAGTTCACCAATCCCAGACCCATAAATAATTTTGCTACATCTTTTTCTGTTAAACCAAATTCTCAACAGTGGATTATGGACTCATAGGCTACTTATCATCTAATACCTGAAATTGAAATTCTTACTGTTCATTTAGATTATCAAGGACATGATGATGTCAAGATAGGCAATGGTAAATCTCTTCCAATCACTCATTCAAGTTCTGTTGTTTATCAATCTCACAATTCCTTTTTCACTTTTCATGATATCTTATGTGTTCCTCAGATTACCAATGATTTATTATTTATTTCTTCTTTTACTAACTCTAACAATGTTTCCATTGAATTTTTTCCCTCTCATTATGAAATTAAGGATATTTGCACGAAGAGTATACTACTTACAGGGCGGAATGAAAATGGTATTTACTCTTTGTCTCTTGCCCCTATTCCTACTTAAGGACCTCCAAAGTAAGCCTTTCTTTATTCATTTTCCATATGGTATGAGAGATAAAGTCATGCTTCTTTGCAAACAGTTCGACAAGTTCTTAATCAGAATAATATTTCTGTCAATTCTAATAAAAATCTTGGTTTATGTCATGCTCATTGTGTTAGTAAGAGTCACAAGTTACCATTTCATGTTTCTATTTTATTGCTCAGGGACCTCTTGATTTAATTTATTTTGATGTTTGGGGACCATCACCTGTTGTTTCTATTGATAAATATCGTTATCATGTCATTTTTATTGATCATTTCAGTCGTTATTGTTGGATTTACTTCTTGAAGCAAAAATCTGAAGTTCTTAATGTGTTTATTAAGTTTTGGCATGTTGTTGAGAAATTTTGGCTAATTAAGATGTTCCAGTCTGATTAGGGAGGTCAACATCAGGCTCTAAGCACTTATTTATCTGAGAATGGCATTTCACAATGAAGTGCATGTCCTAAAACCCCAGAACAAATTGGCACTGCAGAGAGAAAACATCACCACATTATTGAAACTGGTCTTTCTTTGCTTCATTCGCATGTTCCTAATAAATATTGGAATTTTGTATTTAACACTGTTGTTTATGTTATAAATCACTTGTCTACACCAGTTTTCTCTAATAACTCACCATATTCCATTTTGTTTCATTCTAGTCCAGATTATGATCAATTACAAGTGTTTGGTTGTCTTTATTATCCGTGGTTAAAATCATATACCAAAAATAAATTATCTTCAAAGATTAAATCATGTGTCTTTCTTGGTTACAGTAAAATTCATAAGGGATATTTTTGTCTAGACATTCTTTCTTCCAAGATTTTTATCTCACGTCATATTTGTTTGATGAGCAGGTCTTTCCTTTTTTAAAATTAAAGGATGATGCTTCAAAAGTCTATGATTCACCAGCAACTATTTTTTTACCATCTTTTTCTACCATCAATTTAAATTCTAATCAAACCCCATCCTTATCTGCCACCCCATCTTCTTTTTCTCCTCCTTTAAATTTGAATTTAAGTCCCAAAACTTCCCTATCAAATATGCCAACTCCATTATCTCCTTTTCATTATTCTACTCCAACTACTTCCCCAGCAAATCCTACTTCATCACACAATCTCCATTCTACCCAATCTCCTGGTCTATCATTACTTGTTGATTTGTCCAAATATAATTCTGAAGGATCCATGGTTCTAACATATTCTACTCAAAAAATTCACCCTATGATTACTCGATCCCAAACAGGGAATTTAAAACCGAAAATTTTTACTGCCACATTAGATGAAATAGAACCCACTTCATTCACTCAAGCAAATAAATCATCAAAGTGGCGGCATGCTATGGCAAAGAATATTAATGCTCTTATTATAAATAAAACATGGGAATTAATTCCTGCTTCTTCTTCTCCTAATGTTATTGGTTGTAAATGTGTGTTTCATATTAAATGGAATTCTGATAGATTAATAGAACGCTATAAAGCTCGCCTTATTGCTAAGGGATTTCATCGATGCGCTGGTCTTGATTTTCAAAATACTTACAGTCCTGTGGTTAAACCTACAATAATACGCTTACTTTTGCCTATGGTAGTTTTGAAAAATTGGTTTGTTAACCAATTGGATGTTTCTAATGCGTTTTTACATGGGGATCTTGATATACCAGTGTACATGCAACAACCACATGTATTTTTGAGTTCTTTATATCCTAATCATGTTTGCAAGTTAAAAAAAGTCACTGTATGGTCTAAGGCAAGCACCAAGACAATGGTTCATGTGTCTCACTGATGCTCTCAAAGCTAATGGTTTTCAATCTTCAAAAACTGACAGCTCTCTTTACTTTCTTTGTTGAGAAAAAATTCATGCCTACTGTTTTATTTATGTTAATGACATAATTTATAGCACCCTCCAAGTACTATATACAAGTGTTCTAATAATATAACAATACGTGGCACAAATATTTTTTTTATCAAAAGAGATATACATTTATACCAAAAACTCTTGTTGAATACACATTGTACTTTAGTGTACATATATAACTTGTTATCAAAATAAATATATTTCTTAAAAATAAAATACTTGAATGTGATGATGGTGATAATTATGAGGATGGAGATGTCGACACCAAGCCTGCCTTTGAGCCATCTGAGCTCACATGGAACACACTTCAAGCTAGGCTAACTAACCTGAAAAACCACAATTGTAAAGGAATGAGCTTGTGACTCAATAAGTAATTGATAATACAACTATATATATAGTTCTTCTCAAGAACTAATTAAGAAAAATATATAGAATACATTGCAACACATCAAAATACATGAATTTAACATTTAGACTGTGCATGGGAGTCCAAATGACAAAGGTGTAAGTGAACACTAAAATGTCAAGTTGAATGAAAGAATCTTAAAAATATATTCTAGCAAATCTCAAAACTTGGAACTTGTAGAGGACTCTTTAAGGTTTCCGTAGCATCAAACCACGCCTCATTTGGAGGTCTACAGCTCAAGTTATTATAAAAATATAAAAATAATAGTGTGCAAAAGAAGGGTGACTCGTGCCGAGTCGGCACCTCGAGTCACAGGTACGACTCGGCACACTTGTGCTGAGTCAACACGGGTGTACAGAAGACTCACCTGAATCAACCTTTTGGACCATGCTGCACTCTTTTGGTTATAACTCCCTCTACCGAACTTGGATTCAAGTAATTCAAAAAGCTACGGAAAGCTAATTCAAAAGGCTACAACTTTTATGAAGACATATGGACTTAATTCATTTATATGAATGGATAAAAATGCCCTTTAAATGACTAGTAATGTCAAAACATATTAATGTAACTCAATTCAAGCTACAACAATACATTATAAACACACTAGTCCACACCAACATCTACTAACATCATAATAAGATTTCTAAACATTCAAATAATATTATTGGTGTCTCATTTTTACCAAATCTCGTCATTTTAATAACCATCTAGCAAATGCTAGCATAAATACTTGGGTGCTTATAACTCAATATCTACACCCCATCAATCATCACATTACTCAATTCATCAATTTCATAAATAAATCACTTTCAACACTTATATATATACATAATGCAATAATGCATGATTATGCTTGTTAATTTTTCTGGCCGGAGTTCTCAATACATGTTTTTCACATAAACCTCACTTTTTCTTTATCATATATCTGTGGCCATTCCTAAGACTCTCTACCCAGCTCAGTCTCAAATCTCACACGTACATTTACATTTCACATGAATGGCCACATCTGAGACTCTCTGCCCAGCTTAGTCTCAGATTGTGGAGCTCAATCTCCATCCACACGTTTTTCCTCACATTTCCCACATCATGCCATATGCATGTTTTTCAATCATTCTCATAATATCAAAATTCATATGTACTATTATTTCATCACAATTCCATACCACCTCACATGGCTTTCATTATTTAAAATTTTATATCACCTCAAGTGGCTTGCACTCATATGTGCCAATGTCCACAATTCATTACTACACATACTTATATTCATAACATCAACATTCACAATTATAAACAAAGAATATACCATTCATATATCAAAAATATACCAAACATATACCATATGTATACCATAATCATATTCCATATATATATATATATATATATATATATATATATATATATATATATATATATTATGCTTCCCAAATCAATAATAATCATTTCATATCATTTTATACACAATCAAACATAGTCAAATAACTTTAGTTGCATAAGAATTACTATATGTAAGCATTATATAACAATTACTTACCTAAAACTTCAACTCCTTCATAAAGCTAAGCTTTCTCCTATTGAGTAGGGTTCCCACTTCTTCTTCCAACTCCTATATAACATACATACCAAATTCCAACAAACAATCATTACTAACCATTCAAACATATCAAATGCAACTAGAATGCTCCACACTCAAAATAACCTAAAGACACACACACACAAGTCCAAAAGCCCCTAAATTGTTACCATAGCTAGGGTTACATGTATACAGTAAATTCCAATTGGAATCACTCAATTTAGATGTGTGTGAAATTTATTATAGATTTTAGAATCCATTCAGCCCAAAACAGAGCATCTACTGAGCAATAAAATGCTCAGCCCTATTTGTCCATTCTAACAACGAATTCAAGCAAAACTCAAAATACAAAACTTATAAAGGACTCTCTGAAGTCTCTAGGAAGTCTAACCATGTTTAAATTAGAGCTATATAGCTCAAGATATGACTAAATTATAGAGGTAAAAAATTCAGCAAAAAATAGAGCACGAAATTATCTAACTAAACTCAATCAAAACTAAATCAAAAACACCAATTACTTACCAAGAGATGTCCTTGAACTGTAGAGGTTATTAATTCTAGCCTAGACTCCAAAATCCAAATTCCACAGCCCAATTCTCTCTCTCTCTCTCTACCAAATCCCTAGTTTCTTTTGGAAACAAATGGTGCAACTCTCTCTTTTTCAACACAATTTATACTCATACACATATACATGCTCACATAGGAAAAGAAGAAGATAAGATAAAGCTGAAATTGTGATATTTATAACCAAATATCCATTTTGGTCCTTAATAAATCACTCTTCTTCCTAACTAGCCCCTAAACTTATAATTATTACAATTAAGTCCCCACTTACCTTACAATCTAGCCCTTTTTACAATTGCTACCAAGAACTCTCTTCTCTTCTTCCTCCTCATTCTCCGCACACCCACACATACATATACACGATATCAATTAAATATACACAAACAAATCAACCAATCAAAAACTACCAAATGTCCCCTCTAAAGTCTTCCTCCATAATTATATATTATTACCAAATATCATAATAATAATAATCCACATTTATCACTTATCACTTATTAACTAATATTCTAATTAAATATCACCAAAATAACCAAATGTCTCCTCAATGAAATGGGCATCTTACACATTACCCCAAAACTTTAGAGAGGTGACAATTCACTCCAAACTTCCTTTTCAATTGGATCCTTCTCTACACTTATACTCATTCTTAAACTTAAATAAAGTTCATTATCTAACATGCATAAAATGTCATTCATACATCATAAATACGTAGGCTAAAAAGGCGGATATTACATTTCTTCCCTCCTTAAAGAAAATTTTATCCCCGAAATTTAATATCTCACTATCTTCTGAAAGAAAAAAAAATATGGATTTTTTTACTTCATTAGCTCTTTTGTATCACATAACTAGAATCCTATCTATACCGTTTCAATATAAACACATGGAATATATTATGATTAAATAACAATTTTCTTAGTAAATTCAATTTATATGCCAATGGTCCTCCTTCTCACAATGTTGTTCATATATTTCAGACTAAATTTTTTTGTTCTTTCAAATATTAAAATTCCCTATTCAGCTTTCTCAATCATATAAATTTAGCACCCAAAGGAATGAATCATAACTGATATAAATATCACATCAATATGTACATATTAAACTTTAGACATAGAAGATCAATTGTTTCTATTTAACCGATATACGTATACCACACCTCTTCAACCTAAAGGTACTAAAGCTCTCAAATTTAAATTTAATTCCTATGTGACATATAAAGGTTGTAACCATAAGATTCTATTCTTCTTTCAGTGCTTCTGATAAGTTGAGACACATACCAACATAACATGCAAGGATGAACATTTTACTCACGTCAAAGTGAGCAATTTTACACGAAAAATTGAAGTTATATATATGTATATGTATATGTATGTATATATATTACATGCTATTAAAAGATCCCAAAGATTATGCAATTTTATGATTGCAACTCTTATCTCACACTTTTAATGTTTCTCTAATCATTCGTAAAATCATTTTCACCTCAACCATTGAATTCCTGAACTCAAAAACATTTAAAAGAAATAAAATCTTTACTCACAACAATACTTGTCAATTCTATACTAGAAGAGTATAAATGCAATCAATACACAATTTAGTACACACCATACGGATCTTATATCTCAACATTTTATATAATGTTTTCATTTATTTTAACAACAGAGATAACATCTCATAATAATTCATACTTTCATATCTTACTCTTATTATTTGGTATCATTTGCCTTGTTGATGGACACTTAGCCAGTCAACTATCAACATTCACTCCCAAACATAACTTTATTTATATCAAATGAACCAAACTCAAGTTCATAACATATACACGATTACAACTATAATTTTAATACCTTCACAATTCATAACACAACACTCATCACAATAACTTATCTCCTATATCATGATCACACAAAGATAATGAACAAATAGAATTCACATACTTCCTTCATTATTATTGTGAACCTATATTATTCATTCTATATAATAACTACTTACCAAATACTTTCACCTCAACATTCAAGTACTATCGAAGAGTCTTGCTTATTGATGGCTTAGGCGCATCTGGTGTACCAATCAATCCAAATGACCTAATCACAAATTCATACCATCCATTTCAAGTTTGCATACCGTATTTAAAAATAAAATATTTTATCATTCAAAAATGTCAATATCCCAGTTCTAAATCTATCTTCAAAAACACCATTGTATCTCTCAATTAATCAAGCAACCTATCATTTCTCAATTACTGGTAATTATTCTTTATTAAGATATTGTTCGATTGCGTATAATTATTACTTAATCTCATACTACTATCCTTTTCTCTTATAAACTGAATTGATACCCCTCATGGTGAATTATTCCCTTTAACAACCTACTTACCATCAACACATAATCTTACATCATCATCTTTCTTTGTTAAGCTAAAATAGTACTCCCATAGTGAATGATTCACTTTACCAAAATACCTCTTTAACTCTCTTATCATTATTATGTATGGTGCCATCCATTTATAAGCCACCCTTGAAGTAATCTAAATTCAAAATCTGTTCCTAAAAATAATCTCACAAATTAGAAAAGTCTCCAGTTATAAATTAACCCATTACTCTTGAATCAACTTCTATTGAATCATAATATCATCTAAATAACTTCTTACTCATATTAAATCATAGATTATATAATTACAACTGAAATCTAACTAACATGTAAAATCTCTCTTTTAATCACGATCTCTATCTTTTTCTGTCTTCAAATATCTGTACCCACCTTCTTTACATACCAATCTATAATGATACTACAGATTCATACCTAATCAATTCCTAAAATAATACTATTCTCCTTCCTAATTTAATAGCTGTTGCAATCTACATATTAGTCATATTATTCTAATATCTTGAAATAAAATCTTATCACCAAATTTACTATCACAACATTCTAGCATGCATTGAAATACATATACCATATCCTTAATAATACAAATGTGCCATATATACGTAATGCATACTCATCCAAACAATCATCAAGTCTAATTTTGTGTTACAATACCAATTCCTTTTTCCTTACTCTCTTAACTTCTGTTTGGTTTACTTCTGATTTAGAATATTTCCTTTCTTGTACCACTTTGTTTATTTAACTAAGATCTTCAACAATTTTCTTCAATGATCAATTTTTAAATAAATGCCCTCGCTTACTACACTAGTATCAAACATCAAGTTTAAGACCCCCAATAATTTTTTAGAGGAATTCTATCACAACTATTATCTATTGAAGCTGATGCTCTACCCATAAATGTACTAGTGCCTTCTTGACTATTAAGTCTTCTATATTCTATGGCATATATTTTTCTTATATTCCATAATTTCATATGTATATAGCCATTTTGTGAGACTATCCACCTGACGCAATCTTCACTCAATACATTTTCTCACATATTATTATTTTTCTCACTTGTTTCACCTTCTTGTGAAACACAACACATCATAATACAGTACAACTCAATGCCATTACATCATAATAATTCATTAAATAATATTCAATCCACAATCACTAGTTCATTATGACATTCATAATACATATATTAACCTCACATGGTATTTAATTAGTATACCACTCGTATCATACTCATACCATCATCAACATTGCATATCATAACTTATATATCATAATTCATCCATTACACTCAAGGCTTTATCATAAGAACCTAACAACACAAGCTTAATTTATGAGGAATCTACCAAAAATTTGGCAGAACCTCTCCTAAAATATAAACATCTCCTTACTAAATTAAGGCCAATCCTACAATAAAATAACTACGCTTCTATAAACAATCCCAATTAGGGCTCAGTTATCTACCACACTACAATTATATTTAACTGAACATCACTAATATACACAAGGCATTCACATTAATGTAATATGTCATTAGTAATTTTAAAAGGCATAACTCATTTAATCCATTATAACTTTAACACATCAGAAAACCAATATATAACTTGTTAGAGACTACTTACCACATGTGCTTTCCAACTTTATTTTACTTGCCCCTTGAAACTCCTACACACAGTCATAAATCACACACACAATTCATATTTTAATCGCCCTAGCTCACTTCATTCTATATTCAATTACAATTTAACATATTCACAATCCATATATTTACTTCATATCACATCACATCTCTTGCTCAAACAATGACACTACTTAACTAATTCTCCTTTCATCATCAGTACTTATTAATTCAATCTAAAATTCTTTCCGTACTCTATAACCATTCCTCTTCTATGGTAAAATCACTAATACCCATGAAAATCTTTGCACCTCACTCTCTTATCTTTCTTCATCAATAATACTATTTACTTGCTCTTAACTCATTATTCTCATCATTTAATTAAATCTCAAAATATAATGGTATTCAACTTGTGGAGAATTATAAATGAAAAATTATTCAAACTCAGATAATGTATACATATGTATTGTCTATAAATTAACGCTAGTGACTCATTTAGACCGATGGATTGAGCTTAGTGTCCTTCCATCCTGACATGTGCAATGCACATCAACTATATGTCATGTATGACTTATGCATGATATGTCATGAATGCATAATGTTTCATGTCCCGAGAAAATCTAATCCCCGCTCTGATACCACTTTATTTAGCACCCTCCAGATACTACATACAAGTGTTCCAATGATATAACAACACGTGGCACAATTTTTTTTTATCAAAAGAGATATACATTTGTACTAAAAACTCTTGTTTAATACACATTGTACTTTAGTGTACATATATAACTTGTTATCAAAATAAATACATTGCTTAAAAATAAAATGCTTGAATGTGATGATGATGATGATTATGAGGATGGAGATGTCGATACCAAACTTGCTCTTGACCCACTTGAGCTCACATAGAACACACTTAAAGTTAGGCTAACTAACTTGAAAAACTACAATTGCAAAGGAATGAGCTTGCAACTCAATAAGTAATTGATAATACAACCATACATATAGTTTTTCTCAAGAACTAATTAAGAAAAATATATAGAATATATTGCAACACATCAAAATACAAGAATTTAACATTTAGACTGCGCATGAGAGTCCAAATGACAAAGGTGTAAGTGAGTACTAAAATATCAAGCTCAATTATAGAATTTTAAAATAGATTCTAGCAAATCTCAAAACTTGGAACTTGTAGAGGACTCTTTAAGGTTTCCGAAGCATCAAACCACGTCTCATTTGAAGGTCTAAAACTGAAGTTATGGTTAAAATACAAAGACAATAGTGCCCAGAAGAAGGCTGACTCGTGCAAAGTCGGCACCTCGAGTCACAAGTATGACTCGGCACACTCATGCCGAGTCAGCACGGGCATGCAGAAGACTCACCTGACTTGACCCTTCGGACTATGCTACACTCTTTTGGCCATAACTCCCCCTACTGAACTCGGATTTAAGTGATTAAGAAGCTACGAAAAGCTAATTCAGAGAACTATAACTTTCATGAAGACACATAGACTTAATTCATTTATATGGATAGATAAAAATACCCTTGAAGTGACTAGTAATTTCAAAACATATGAATGTAACTTAGTTCAAGCTACAACAATACATTATAAACACATTAGTCCACACCAACATCCACTAACATCACAATAAGATTTCTAAATATGCAAACAATATTATTGGTGTCTCATATATACCAAATCTTATCATTTTAATAACCATCTAGCAAATGCTAGCATAATTACTTGGGTGCTTATAACTCAATATCTACACCCCACCAATCATCACATTACTCAATTCATCAATTTCATAAATAAATCACTTTCAACACTTATATACATACATAATGCAATAATGCATGATTATGCTTGTTAATTTTTTCGGCCGGAGTTCTCAACACATTTTTTTCACATAAACCTCAAATTTTCTTTATCCTATATCTTTTTTATATATCTGTGGCCATTCCTAAGACTCTGTGCTCAGCTCAGTCTTAGATATCGCAAGTACATTTACATTTCACATGAATGGCCACATCTAAGACTCTCTGCCCAGCTCAGTCTCAGATCGTGGAGCTCAGTCTCAGATCGTAGAGCTCAATCTCCACCCATATATTTTACCTCACATTTCCTCACATCATGCCATATGCATGTTTTTCAATCATTCAATATCAAAATGCATATGTACCATTATTTCATCACAATTCCATACCACCTCACATGGCTTTCATTATTCAAAATTTTATACCACCTCAAATGGCTTGCACTCATAAGTGCCAATGTCCATAATTCATTACCACACATGCTTATATTCATAATATCAATATCAACATTCACATTTATAAACGAAGAATATACCATTCATATACCGAAAATATACCAAACGTATACCATAATCATATGCCATATATATATATATATATCATGCTTCCCAAACTAATAATAATCATTTCATATCATTTTATACACAATCAAACATAGTCAAATAACTTTAGTTGCATAAGAATTACTATATGTAAGTATTATATAACAATTACTTACCTAAAGCTTCAACTCTTTCACAAAGCCAAGCTTTCCCCTATTGAGTAGGGTTCCCACTTCTTCTTTCAACCCCTATACAACATACATACCAAATTCTAATAAATAACTATTACTAACCATTCAAACACATTAAATGAAACTGTAATACTCCAAACTCAAAATAACCTAAAGACACACACATAAATTCAAAATCCCCTAAATTGCTACCATAGCTAGGGTTACATGTCTACAGTAAATTCCAATTAGAATCACTCAATTTGAATGTGTGTGGAATTTATTATGGATTTTAGAATCCATTCAGCCCAAAACAGAGCATCTACTAAGCAATAAAATGTTCAGCCCTGTTTGTCCCTTCTAACAACGAATTCAAGTAAAACTCAAAACACAAAACTTGTAAAGGACTCTCTGAATTTTTGAGAGAGTCCAACCATGCTTAAATTAGAGCTATATAGCTCAAGATATGGCCAAATTACAGAGGTAAAAAATTCAGCAAAAATAGAGCACGAAATTATCTAACTAAACTCAATGAAAACTAAATAAAAAACACCAATTACTTACCTAGAGATATTCTTGAACTATAGAGGTTATTAATTCCAACCTAGACTCCAAACTCCATAGCCCAATTCTCTCTCTCTCTCTACCAAATCCCTAGTTTCTTTTGGAAGCAAATGGTATAACTCTCTCTTTTTCAACACAATTCCTACCCACATACATATACATGCTCACGTAGGAAGAGAAGAATATAAAGCTAATTGTGATATTTATAACCAAATATTCACTTTGGTCCTTAATGAATCACTCTTCTTCCTAACTAGCCCCTAAACTTATAATTATTACAATTAAATCCCCACTTACCTTACAATCTAGTCCTTTTTATAATTTCTACCAAGAACTCTCTTCTCTTCTTCCTTCTCATTCTCTTCACACCCACACATACATATACACAATATCAATTAAATATACACATAAACAAATCAACCAATCAAAAGCTACCAAATGTCCCCTCTAAAGTCTTCCTCCATAATTACATATTATCACCAAATATTGTAATTATAATAATATACATTTATCACTTATCACTTAATAACTAATATTCTAATTAAATATCACCAAAATAACTAAATGTCTCCTTAATGAAATGGGCATCTTACACATTACCCCAAAACTTTAGAGAGATGACAATTCACTCCAAACTTTCTTTTTAATTGGATCATTCTCTACACTTATACTCATTCTTAAACTTAAATAAAGTTCATTATGTAACATGCATAAAATGCCATTCATACATCATAAATACGTAGGTTAAAAAGGCAGGTGTTACATAATTCTTACTGGTAATCATTCAACCTTTATTCAACGTATCATTTCTTCTTTTGGTTCTCAGTTTAAACTTAAAAATCTTAGTCGCTTGCATTATTTTTTCGGCATGGAGGCAAATTAGTCATCTACTGGTCTTCTTTTGACTACTAGTCTTCTTTTGACACATCAAAAATATATCACAGATTTGTTGATTAAAGCTAATATGCATTCTACTAGTCCGGTTTCTACTCCTTCTTATCATCAAATAAAATTGATAATGAATGATGGTAGTTCTTTGGTTGATGGAACTTAGTTTCGTATTATTGTAGGTGGTTTGCAATATTTGTCCTTCACAAGACCTGACATTTTATTCTTGGTTAATAAGGTTTCACAGTTCATGCATCAACCAACCGAGAAACATTGGCAAGCAGTCAAACGCATTTTGCGTTATTTGCGGTCTACCTTGCATCATGGCCTGTTAATTCGACCAAATAATTCTACACAGGTATCGACTTATAGTGACTCAGATTGGGCCAATTCTTTGGATGATAGAAAATCAATGTTTGGTTTTTGTATTTTTTATGGCAGCAATCTAATCTCTTGGGGTTCTCGCAAGTAAAGGATGGTAGCAAGATTCTCTACGGAGGTAGAATATCGGGCATTATCATCTATGGTTACTGAACTTCAATGGGTGTTATCCTTACTAAAGGAGTTTCGTCGATTAAATCAAGATGTTCCAATCCTATGGTGTGATAATCTTTCAACGACTTATTTAACTACAACGCCCATATTCCACTTTCATTCAAAGCACTTGGAAATCGACTTTTATAATGTCAGGGATCAAGTCACCAATAAATTGTTTTAGGTTACATATCTATATTTTGATGATCAGCTAGCAAATGTCTTAACCAAGCCGTTGATGAAGACACATTTTCATAATCTGAAGATTAAACTGAACATCATTCCATATGATGATCAATTTGCGGGAGGGTGATAGAGATATTAACTGTTAAGTTCAAATTTTGTATTTTATGTTTAGCTAAAATCTTGTAGATATGATTAGATCCATTCAGTTGTAACAAACTCACAAAGTGTATATTTATTCTAACAAGTATCAATGAGAACAGTAACCTAAATTTCCATCAAACTTTCACATATATACATGGTTTTTTGAATTTATCACTTTTTAGTAGTTTACTTCTTTAATTTACAAATTTACCATTTAAAAACCGCAACTTATTAAAATAAAATTTGTTAATATATTTTATTGCTATTTGAAATGTTTAAATAATATTTTAATAAGTTTAAATAAAAGTTATATAAATTTTTAAATAAATTAAAAAGTATATATATAATCGGATAAAATCATTCAAATTTAAAAAATTATAAATATATTAAGTCAATAATTTTATAAAACTAATAACTAACAACTCTATCTCCTGTTTAAGAAAAACAAAAATAGAGACGCACAATCATCTGTATTGGTCTCAAATCAAACAGCACAGTAAGGAACCACTTAACTAAAAGTGTTTGCGCCATTTTCAAAAAAAAAAAAAATTAACTGTTTGGGTTAGAGTGATATATATCATAAAAAAAGTCTTGAAACCCAATAATAATAATAATAAGAACAATAATAATAAAAAAAAAAAGGTGAAAGCAGCATTAAAAAAATCTAAAAAGTTAAGAACAGTGAAAGCCACATCCTCTCTGGCTCTCTCATTTGTGGGGTCTTTAACTAATTGAGAGTTAACTGTATGAATCCCCCATTAAAAGTCTTTAACTTTGAAAAGCTGCCTGTTTATGTGGCCATTTCCTAGTGTAGAAGAAATACGTTTCATGGCCGGTGACACTGCTTTGCGCTTGAGCGTGCACAAGGAAAAATGAGATGAAAAAATAATAATAATAACGTGTTGGCTGGAAGCAAAGGTCAAAAACACAAAACAAACTTTGCGTTTTCAGACAATGAAATGCAAACATCTTTTTTTTATGTGCAAATGACGGATAACTCGCTAACCGACTTTTGTCTTTATAAGAAAATAATTTTACAATTAAAAAAACACTCATATGAGTAAAAAATAGGTATAATATTTACATCTATGTATTTTTCAGATTATAAAGTAAAATAATTAAATAAATAATTTTACTAAAATAATAATTAAATAAACTAAAAACAAAATATATCATATTAATTTTGTTTTTTTAATTTTTATTGTCATAATTTTTTTGAGGAGAATTACCATAATTTTTTCGTTATAATAGGATTAGGTTTGAGAAGTATTATATTAGTATTGGAATATGTATAATAGCGTTTTATATAAAAAGTAATATTAAATTACTGTTGTAAATTTTTTATTTTTTAATTTTTTAAATAAATTAAAATTTTTAATGGTTTGGAGAAAAAAATGGTTGAGTGATTTGAGGTAGAAGAATATGTAGGGGGTGGGGGTTCAATCCTTGATCTCCACACTATACGTCCACATCTTTTGCCACTTGGGCTACTCATGGGGGACAAATACACTTAGAATTTGAGTAGTATTGAGATATGTATAATAATATTTTAGTTAAAAAAAAATAACACTAAATAACTATAGTAAATATTTTATTTTTAATTAAAAAATTAAAATTTTTAATAGTTTGACACATTAGCTTTTAGGAGTAATTACTGAAATATAAAAAGAGACACTTGTTAAATTCTAAGCTTAATAATTTTGTAGTTCATCATATATATATATATATATATATATATATATATATATATATATAAGTATAAATATGTATATAAGTATAAATACTTTTTTAGCAAAAAACATGGTAAAATTTTTTTTATAGTTATACGTTACTTCTATTTTGTTATTAACTTATTATTTTAATTTTAATTTGGACCATTATAAATAAAATAATAGTATTAAGTTATAATTTTTAAATTCCATTTTAAAAAATTTATCTGCATATAATAATAATAATAATTATGCATGTAATTAAAAATATATATGTTTTATAATATTTAAAATTTAAAAAATTGAAATTTATAGACTCTTTAAATAATTTTATATATTGTAAAGTTGATATACTTAATTAAATAATTAACTAATTAAATTAATAATTTTACACTATATTAATTATATAATTATAATAATCATATTAATAATTATATTAAATAATTTTATATATTATAAAGTTGATATTCTTAATTAAATAAATAACTAATTATATTAATATAGTATAGACAAATTACGTTTATATTAATAAGAATAATTAAATTAAAATATTTTTTATAAAATATTTTGCTAAATTATAATTTATCTTATTTAGAATTTTTATAAGCAAAGAAAATTTTATCCATACAGTAATTTAAAATTAAATTAAAATTTGTAACCTTTTTAATTTTATGAGAAAAAGTTTTTTTTATTTGAACATAAGATGAATTTCATTCATTATTGTCAAGATAAAAATTACATACTACAATCTGAATAACTCTCTTTTTTTCAAAATGAATAATTATATTATAAAAAAAATAAACACAAAAACTCAATCGGTATAAAAATCTCCGTAGATATGGTGGTGATATGAGATGATACTGATATCTAGGGGTGAGCACAATTCGGTTCGGTTTGGAGAATATAATTCTCCGGAATTGCTCCATACTATCGGAGATTTAAAAATCAAAGCTCCGGAATTGCTCCAAATTTTCGGTTCGGGACAGTTTGGAGATTAAAAATTTCGGTTCAGTTCGGTTCGGAGATCGGTTCTTCTTCGAATTAAAAATTTCGGTTCAATTTGGTCCAAATTATTTAGCTTGTCATATATACTCTAGAATTGTAATATAAAACTACGTAATTTTA